>REGM01000080.1:886035-914871 GCA_004194415.1 Aurelia aurita | reverse complement strand
TCATATCATATCATATCATATCATATCATATCATATCATATCATATCATATCATATCATATCATATCATATCATATCATATCATATCATATCATCATTTATTTGTTTACGCAGGTTAAAAAACTGGCAGCCTCAAGATGGCTGATGTGGACCTGCAAAATTAAAAGTATATACATAAATAAAAATGATAAAATTACAAGTGGTCAAAGTTAAAATTGTCCATACAGTTCTTTTAATTAAAGTTGTTACTTTCCTAATACATTTTAATTTATTTCTATGCTTAAAATTGTTAATAATATATATAATTTTTCAAATCTTTATTTCTTGTGACCGTAGTTCCTTTCATGAAAGTTGTTGTCTTCAGTTCAGTTATTGCATTATGTTTCAGTTTATATTAGAAATTTTGTATGTTCTTGACATCTTTCACAGTATCTGGCAGAGCATTCCAGATTACAGGCCCTCTAAAACTCAATGTGTTTCTCTCAAACTCTGATCTTAGTCTTTTGACTTGGAGTCTTTCCTTTTTGTATGAAGACATTTTAGCTTTCAATGCATGGTCTCCTTCTGCTTTTATGATCTTGTATATCTCTACTGCTATCTTTTTGTTATACATATATCCTAAGCTGTTCCAGCAGGCTTTCTCTAAAACACTGTTTGATTCAACTGCACTTGGAATCAGTGGCGTGGCCACGGGGAGGGATGAGGGGCATTTGCCCCCCCCCCACTTCTGTGAAAAGATGGTCCTCGAGATTCTTTCAAAAACGAGGAGAAAGTCGCTGGGTAGGGTGTGTAAGAATTTTTCCAAGAAATGCAGGAAGGTGACCGGGAGAGTCATTCTAAGCCAAACTAAAGGTTGGTATTTTAGAAAATTTTCCCAAGCGTACTATCACAGAATTTTAAAGGCTTCCATTTCGGGGTCAAGCAAATACTGGATTGCGAGAAGTATTCTAGGACAAAGTATAAGGTCTTTGTGCAAAACTTTTCCCAAAGATGGTGATTCATAGAAAACTGTTACAAAATTGTCAAAGTTTCCAATGGCATTAGTAAAGATGGGATCGAGAGAAGCGTTCTAAGCCAAAGTAAAGGGCGTGTCCTCAAAAATTTTCCTGGGAGCTTCGCCCCCACACCCCTTCGTTTGTATGCCCCCCAGTTAATTTGTCTTGGCCACGCCGCTGCTTGGAATGTTCTTTATCAATTTAGATGCTTGCTGTTTCTCAACCTTTTGGAACTTACAGTTCGTGCAGGTACCCTAGACTGATGATATGAGTCAAAGTTTTGCTCCATTGAATTGAATTGTTATTTATTGTTACAGTCATATTCCGCTAAAACTTGAATGGGTATTGTGGGGGTATGGTTGAGGGGGAATGGAGCGAAAACAAGGACTCATGTAATAAGTCTACAGGTACCCCACATATTCATTGCATATGTGGTTGTTGGTATTACAGTTTTAAAATAAATCTCCTCTAGCACTTTAATTTGTCAATATACACTCCTAGGAGTTTGCTGTTATTGATTTTATCTCTAATTGATATTGGTAATAGTGGCCCTGTAAAGTTCTTTCCATTGATTATCATAGAATCAGTTTTCTTACTATTAATAATCTTGCTTCCTTGGCACCACATACAGATGCTCTTCGCCATTTTTGACACTATCTGCTATGTCATTTATGTAGATAGAGAATAGTCTAGGGCCTAATAAAGATCCTTGTGGAACACCATACTTTACTTTTCTCATTTCTGACTTTACATCACTGATCTCTACGCTCTATACGTATTGCTTTCTTCTGTCTAGGTAGCTTTCAATTAAATTGTACAATGCTCCTGTCATTCCTGTTGCAATCATTTTTTGCTTTAATATGCTGTGGTCTGCAGAATCAAATGGCATGATAAAATCCACAAAAAGCACACCTATTACCTTTCCTTCTGTAACATTATCTTTCCATTTTTCACTCAAATAGAGCAAACTGATTCTGTTGAAGTCCCCTTTTCGTACGCCCATTGATTTTTGTGTCTGGTCTTTTCTACCTGCTTATCAAGTTGATCACATATCACAGCTTCTGATATTTTGATTGGTACTGACAGAGGTACTGACACAGCATAGTCAACGGTCTATAATTTCCTCCATCTGATGCTTCCCCGCTTTTTAAATGCAGACTTCACCTCCCCCAGGCCCGTAGGGCGTTTTTGCGATTGGAGGGGAGGCACCGTCTCGCGCCGAAAATGGGGGTCTAGCGGCTACCCCCAGAAATTGTTTTGGCCACGCCCTTTACTTTGGCATAGAAAACATCTCCTGGTCCCATTTTCCCATTTCTAAAATAGAAATTTAGACGAATTTCGTAGTGATTTTTCTATAAATCTGCACATACAGGGAAATTTTGAGAGTACACACTCTCTACGTTTGCTTCTACTACTTTGGGAAATCTTTCTTTCAGGGTGGGTCTGGTACCCACCGCACCCATTGGTTACCCACACTAAAATCGAAACTCGGACAATTTACAAAATTCTTGCCCCACCCAACTTATACCCAAGCAATTTCTCATGTTTCTCCTCATTTTCGAGAGAATTTCAAGAACGCGAGGGATACAAACGCCAGCTACAACTAAACTAAGATAAGAAATACTTTTAAAGGGCACTACTTTGGTTTTAGTTGAATTCTTCAGTCAATTTTACTTAACAAGATGAATGAAAAAGTGCAACTTTTGGAAATTATTGTGGGAGGGGGCGGGCCCGACCGGCCCCAATAGGCGCTATGGGCCTGAACTTCCCCTCTTTCCAACTACTAAGGATATTCTCCTTGCATGTAATGAAATTCACATGCCTAATGCATGAAATTCACTGCCTAATGGCATGAAATATTAATAATGACATCAGGGAACAATTATTTGAGCAAATCCAGCGTCAGCATCCTCTGTTTAGACACATGAATACGAAAGATAGTTTCATATATCTAATGCAGTATGACGACGATAAATTATGTCCATTGATACAAAG
Source organism: Aurelia aurita (assembly GCA_004194415.1). NCBI lineage: Eukaryota > Metazoa > Cnidaria > Scyphozoa > Semaeostomeae > Ulmaridae > Aurelia > Aurelia aurita. The sequence goes on along the minus strand of REGM01000080.1, from coordinate 911,882 downwards.
ATTCATTGTGAATTGTCTAACAGCATCTTACGATCTAAAAAATTCACTTGACTCGGCCCCCAATGTACAGCCTTTATGATTTGTTTTGTTTTTAGATTGTAGTCACGTTTTTTTAGATTAATGTTATTGTTCACTTTTTATAGTATTTATTTTGTCGTATTTAGTTCCTCAGTAGCTGTTTAAAGTATAAAAGTTGTCTTGTACTAGGCTATTGATGGAAAAATGAAATCTGAAATCTGAATCTGAATCATGTATCCAATCCTACATATATTCGTTAGCCATAAGCTCTTCTGAAGCAATCTTCGCATCTGATATAAAACAAACGTGTAATGAATTGAATTTTGTCGGACACGGTAAAGATTCTTAATTCGCTGTTCAAGCATACTTTACTGAATCAGTTCAGTTCAGTTCCATATGTTAAATTCCACTATACATACAATTTATTAAGAATAACTACAGATAAATTGTATGGAGGGAATTAAGGAGGAGCTCTCTCAGTAATTAAACTAATCGAGGAGAGTGCACCCCCTGAATATGTTCCTTTCGAGAAAAATATTTAGAATGAAGCAAAAAATGTGACTTTCAAAGGACAAAAACAGAGTTTGCAATCCTAGAATCTCCGAATCCCCCTAGAATATCCTGAAGTCCTAGCCGATAGATCCTGAGGTCCAATCTACGCTCCTTCACACCCTCCTTCCTTGGCTGCAACGCAACTCAGTGTGGCCTACAACAAGATGGCGTCCACACCGTCTCCCGCCGCTGGGAATTTAAAGCTTGGAACAAGAGTTGAGGTGATGGGGAAAGGGCTGATTGGAACTGTAAAATACTCTGGAATGACCGCTTTCGCTGCTGGCAAATGGATTGGCCTTGCACTTGATGATCCCAAAGGAAAAAATGACGGAACAGGTGAGTATGATGATGGGATGAAGAGAGCGAAATTTAATTTAGGCCATCAAAACAAAGATCCACACCCCACCCATAAGGCAATATGTCGTAATGTAAGGAAGGGCTTAGGCCTAAAGAGCTCTATGTAAAATCAAAGGTAAATTTATGATAAAGGACGAATGCACTGGAAAGAATTAAGCTGTTGAACAACTTACAAATTGAACCAAATGATTCATTGTGTTATTGTGTACTGCTATACTGCCAGACTGCTGCTGTCTGTCTGTGCTAACTTTTTGCAAATTGTGCGCGGCAGATTTCTTTTCCAAATGCGTGCATGAATGAGCTTTTAAAATCTTTAATAATTTGTTAAATGTTTGTTAGATACTTAATTGTTTGGTGCTAAATTTCAAATCTTATTGAAAAATACGCAGATGAAGCCAGACTGGAAAGTTTGCTGTGCACGGCTGATTTCTTTGCCGCGCACTTTAAATTTCAGCTGCGGTTCTAGCTGCAAAATTTTCTTAAAAAATACAAAAGGAAGCAATACGCCTATTGTTTAGCAACACAAATACAGCCACGCAAACGATTTGAATGAAGAAGAGATCCTTCGCGCATTCTGCAAACTTTCCAATCTGGAGATGAAGGATTTAAGGTGCGTGCCGAATGAGTTCCAAGCAAGAGACCAGGTTGGAATCTTTGTATTGCATGCCAAACATCTTCAGGGCACAGTCCAAAGCTCCGGTGTGCAAAACCTAAAAAATTGGTGCGCGATGCGCAAAATCGATAGGAATTTCGGAAATTTCTGCTTAAAACGCTTAACTTATCAGAAAATAGCGTTGTTAGCAAACTTTCCAACCTGGGCGAGAGGCAAAGTTAGTGGTCATCTGGATTTACTGACATCACAATAATTTGAAATGTTCAAAAAACGATTTTCCACAGGAATAATTTGTGCATGCAGTGTTGTCTCAAATTATGCATTTGGTACCAATTTCTGGATTGAAATTGCATCAGTACTGATATCAAAACTATGCTTCCTGAACTAGTGGGGGTTTTTGGCTGTAGCCCCAAATAATTTTCATTCACAAGGATAAAGCAATTGCTGGTTCCTGATCGGAAAATCGGAAAAAAGCGCATGAAATGGTTTGGTCACTTGATGAGGTTAGACGAAAACACACCTGCACGAAAAGCGTTAAAAGTGGCATTGACAAAATCGAAAAGACCAAGGGGAAGACCTAAATTTACGTGGATTGAACTGATGAGAAAACAATTGCAAGCAAAAAATTTGACGTGGGAGGAAGCAAGTGACCTAGCAAAGGATCGTAAGGAATGGAGGGATATTTTGGAACGATAGGATGGCGGAGTGGTGGCATTGTGGGGTCTGTTGCCGGAGTTTCTGGGCTTGGACTGTGTTTTCTGAAAGAGTAGCCACATCCTTTTTTCCACCTCTTTATTCATCATTATTTCTTTCAGAAGGCTCAGTCAGGTAGTCTCTAAAACCCGCCCGGTTGTTTAACTGTGCACACTTTGGCTTTCTTTCGGGTTGCACGGTCCGGGCTTGGGGGCTCTGGTGGTGGATTTTCGCGGTGACATCACTTTTGCCGTCCTATGAGATGTAACTTTTAAATAACGTTGTGTGGCTCTGCCACGTTATATCGTTGATGTATATATGGTTCCTGCTACAGATTCTGGCTTTTTTACAGATCATTTTGATGTCCTCTTGTATATAAATGTGAATCAGCAAAGTCATGATACAAGTTTGCATTATCCAACGAGATGACAGAATTCTTATTAGCATTGTTTAGAAAGCAAATGAGTATTCAATTCTAAGAACTTAACTCAATTTAACCTTTTATCCCCTGGAAATTGCATCCGCTGAAGTGCATTTGACATGAAATAAGGAGTCTGTACATAGCACAATGTGCCATGCACACTCATTACTTGCCATATGTGGAATTGTAGGATAAAAATTTGATCTATATTGTCATTAAAACGATTTAACATTTGTGCGCCAGTAAGCAATTGTTTGTCTAACAAACACAAGATACGGTTGAGGATATTTACTGTATTTTGTTGCATTTCTCCTGCAAGAATAGGGCAATCAATCATATAATGCTCCACGTAAAACCATACAAATCTTTGAAACACAATTGTGGGGAATACAAGGGACAAACGATATTCTGTTTTTAAAAAGACAATAGACTTAAAGTACATGTGTAGAGTTTCATAACACAGAAGATTGATTAAATAAGTTATGAGAATTTAGTTTGCTAAAATTGAACAATTCTTTCTATGGTTATTGGCAATTTTTCATAAGCAATTTATTGACAAATGTATTGCTTTTAGTGAACAGTCAAATAAATATTCCCAAGGGTTATAAAGTATATCATAATTATTATAGTTGCTCCTTTTGTGCCACACAAATGTGCATTGTTTCAATTCTTTGGTAGAAAAACAGTATGATCTTCATCATAGTTCAGAAGTTCACACATGCATGGATATGAATCCAATTCAAGGCCCATTTTAGGAATTTTGCAAACAACGGTTTTACTAAAATCGCTTCAACTACAGAATGGAAAGACTGATTTCAACCAAATAAATTTTTGAATCTATGTTGGCCTTTTCTCCATACAACAAAATCTTGAAAAAACAAAATTGCAAAGTAATTTGTAGCCATATAAATTGGCAAACAGCCAACATTTTGTTTTACCCACCTGGTACAATAGAAATTTTATGAGTCTATAGCGATAAATGTGAAATTTTGCCAAGTGTTAAAAATATTTATGCATAGCTTCTGTATTTTATTTCTTTCCTATGCAGTGCAACAGAAGAGATACTTTACATGTCCCCCTAATCATGGAATGTTTGTGCGACAGTCTCAATTGTCTATTTTGCAAGAAGATGCACCAGCCGCTCGTCGTAAGAGTGTTGAAAAACGAAAATCGATCGGAGAGTCACCATCACCAGTTTCGTCATCTCCACTAGCATCGTCTCCTTCACCAACACAATCAGCATCTCGTTTGCCATCAAGGAGTAGTTTAGTTCAACCAGGTTTCAAGAAAACGGTAAGAAATCATTTCAAACTGATCTTTTTGAGATTGGTTTTTCATTTTGGGGACTTAGTGGCTGTGCACTCACATGACCAAAAGCAAGCTTAACTTCAGTTACCTAATGGAAACTAGCCGCTCTGCCACTCACCCCACGTGTGCATAGGATCGGATTAGTACCCATTGATCTGAGGGTTGATTCAGATGCTTGATCTGAATCCGATCTGATCCGAAACTTAAATGTAATTCCAATCTGATCCGATGTATGTATGTATGTATAATTTTACCATCAAATTAATAACAATATAAATCTAAGAAAAAGAAAGTGATCTAATTACAGGTATACAAAATTTACATGCAAAAGCTAAAAATGTAGTCTAAAACCAATCATTATAATTCAGAAAAATGTGAACGTTTAGATACAGAACATACTGTAGAAGTACCTATAACAAACATGAATGCCTTTTCTTACTTTGAGCAACTATATTCATGTAGATTGTCTAAATAAAGAGTGCAGAAAGATTATACAGGTTGTTTAAAAAAACGCAACCCACTTTCTTTCAAGATTCTTCAGAAAATAATGGCATTTTAATTAATTTGACACATACCATCTGAACGCACAATCTATCTTCTTTCCAATGATATCCAACTTGAGCACGTTAATTGAATTATTCATCACTTAATTGAAGTTTTAGTAAATATGGCCTATTTGCATGTTTCCTACCTAAGTGCATCACTTCAAGTGCTTCTAGGCCTGAAATATTTTTACAAATGTGTTTTGTAACATTTTGCGGTAAAAAAGGTCTTGACTTTGCTCTTACAACATGCTTGATCTAAAATAGGGCATCCCTGCTAAAATATTAATTAAATGATAAATAATTCCATTGATGTATCCAAACTACATATCATTAGAACGAAGATAGATTGTGCTTTCAGATGGTATCCATTGCATCTATCCAATTCTTATCATCTTTCCTAAATTTTCAATCTTAGTTTGGTTTTTTTTTCTAAAACATCCTGTCCTGTATATATAGGGATGGTATCAATGTGACTTTAATGGTATCAACTGTATTATGATCTTAAGGTTACAATAAACGTTTGTAGGCCAAAAAAGCCAATTTTCAGATTTTTTCAAATCTCAGAAACCCAACTTTTAAGAAACACAAAGATACCATCTTTTTAACAAAAATGTTGAAAAAGCAGGATTCTTGATCGAAGGAAGGATGCTACAACTTCTCACTCAAAGTTTTTCTGTGTGGTTTAAATTATAATCCTAGCTTATTGAGCTATTAAGCCGGTCCTGTGTTAGAAAACAAACATGAAACCACATATTATGTATCGATTCCTTTGCTTAAATGCACAAATGGCTTTTTAAGCGGTAATTGCTTGACCTGGATTACATTCAGTGGCGGCGCTAGCCGCCAACGACTGGGGGGGACAAACTACAATGAGAGTCCGGGGGCGGAGTCCCCGGGAAAATTTTCAGGACCACGCCCTTTTTATCCTTGGGAAACGCCCTTTTTAGTGCTACGAAACACCCTTATTTGACCTCAAAATTCAGGATCTAACTACCTAACCCCTCCTTCGACAATTTCTCTACGGATTTGGACGAATTGGAAAACCGACTTTGGAGAGAAGTGGGGGGGGGGGACGAGTCCCCCCCAGTCCCCCCGTGGCGCCGCTACTGATTACATTGTTGATTATTTGACCTTGATGTTTACATTTGAAGTGGCATCAGTAAAAGGCCCTTTTTTCAGGACTTGCAAATCCACCAGGTGCATGTACGAAAAGCTATTTTGTACCCAAGGAACCAATCGAATGGCTCCACATTTTGCACACTACCAGAGCAGGCTTCAGGCAAGCAAAACTTGTCTCGGAATCTTGCTATGCCCTCTGGTCCGCCTTTTATAGCCCAATACAACTGTGGGAGGGCGGAGAAGTTATTTGCAAATTTATGACAACGTATATTTTCAAGGGAATGAGGAATTTAAAGAATCTGAGACAATTTTGGTAGCTTAGGATGTGCGCTTCCTGTTGATATAAGTTAGATTTTGTTCTGTTAAACGCAAGGGTACAAAATAGCTTTTGAAGGAGGTATGCTCTCTTAAGCAATAAAGTTGCCTGGGAAATATGATTTTGCAATCTTTGCCAATTATTTTGACATGGTTAGAATCCCTACATTCTTACGCATCGAATGATGTATAGTTTAACTAGATTCCATAAATAGTTTGGCTTTTGGGGAGAGAAAACCCAATCTTGTGCTACAAACGTTTACCGTAACCTTAAAAAGTGTTTGTTGAGCATCTCAGGAAAAAGCCTTTGGTTTTCCTGTGCTAGAAATGTTGAACCAATCCAATCTGATCCAATCTGAACAAATCTGCACTCCATCCTATCCGGTTCACTCCAAAGTAGCTTTATTCTAATCTGATTCCAATTTAAATCCAATTGAATCAGACTGGATCAGATTCACACTCGGATTTGGATTGGATTTGCACACCTCTTCTGTTCAAATCAAGGCAAAATAACCAATCTAAAAATGACAAATCTTTGCTAACAAGAGGAAGCTGACCGCGAGGCCTGGGGCAAAGAAACCAAACTGTGGCCCCTATAAAGACTTGAATTGACCAAAAATTGCTATTTTAAGACAAGCTTGGCAAGCCTGCTGCTTATGCTTCTTTCTTTGGGTAAGTATAAATATGCAGGGCTAAATATCATGCAAAGGTGAGCAGACAAGCTCACAAACTAAGCAGCTGTAATAGTCACATACTGTAGTTTTTGTGCAAATAGCTTTCCGCGCCAAGCCGTTCCCTGCATCCTGCATGACAATTCAACGAGATTCAACTCTTGCTTGATGTCATGGCTTTTCAGTGTTGGTCTTTTTAACCCCCTTGACACAGGAATACAATACCTGCACCAAAGTAAAATTCAATAAAATTATAAAAGGAAGACATTAATTTATGTTACATTTTCCCAACATTGAACTGATGCTCGTGCAGCAGATTGTAACTACTGTAATCTATTTTTAAATCCCCAAATCACCGCCAAAAGTTTTCTCTTTGTCCATTCACGTCGAGCGTTTAGAAAATTTGATCAACGTTTTTATCAATTTCAGTGTTTTCGAGACCGATAATTTTAAGAAACTTGCTTATAGCTTATAGAAAATTTACAGCAAATCCTAGAATCTAATTTTGGACTTTAGCTAAAGATTGGGTCATAAATCTTCAAAATCTGTCAAGTGTACGATTTCTCATAGCCTGTCAAAAATGAATAGTTTTTTTGGCACTCCCAGTATATACTTGAAAAAGCTTTCATATCATGTTAGGACTCAAAATTTCATATGAAACTGCAAGATATTTTTTTGCATATTTGATTAAAGCACCTACAAGGGGTCCATTGGGAAAGCCAAGCAGACCACCCCCACTGGCCCCACATCCCAAGAACTGTCAGCTTTTCTCCGAGGAGAGGAGGCCTACAAAACTTTTGCTAATATTTGATATCCTCAAAATATGATATTTTGTAAAATACTATTGCTCAGAATATGCTTTTTCGTGCTATCTTTTCACCATCTCCCTCCTGGTAGAATGAAGTAACAATCATTTAGTAAATTAAGTTGGTCCTTGACACAAATAAACCAAAACTTATTTTGAGATGAGTAACTTAATCATATTTTGGTGATTTTTTCAAATGCGGCACCTGTTGTAACTTAGAACAATTTAGCTTTTTGAATTTAGTTTTTTCACAATTCTCAATTAGAGCATGGAGGATGTAAGAGTAAAACAAGAACCAACATCAACAGAGAAAGCAGAGCCTACAACACCATACAACACTCAAACATCATTGAAACAACCAACAGCAAGCATTCCAACACCAAAGCAAGCTGTGGCATCCCAACCACCTCCAGCAGCAAGCATCCCAGCTCCTCAACCTGTTGTAAAACCAGAGCANTCATATGAAATTGCAAGATATTTCTTTGTATATTGTCTGATTGAAGCACCTACAAGGGGTCCATTGGGAAAGCCAAGCAGACCACCCCCACTGGCCCCTCATCCCAAGAACTGTCAGCTTTTCTCCGAGGAGAGGAGGCCTACACAACTTTTGCTAATATTTGATATCCTCAAAATATGATATTTTGTAAAATACTATTGCTCAGAATATGCTTTTTCGTGCTATCTTTTCACCATCTCTCTCCTGGTAGAATGAAGTAACAATCATTTAGTAAATTTAGTTGGTCCTTGACACAAATATACCAAAATTTAATTTTGAGATCAGTAACTTAATCATATTTTGGTGATTTTTTCAAATGCGGCACCTGTTGTAACTTAGAACAATTTAGCTTTTTGAATTTAGTTTTTTCACAATTCTCAATTAGAGCATGGAGGATGTAAGAGTAAAACAAGAACCAACATCAACAGAGAAAGCAGAGCCTACAACACCATACAACACTCAAACATCATTGAAACAACCAACAGCAAGCATTCCAACACCAAAGCAAGCTGTGGCATCCCAACCACCTCCAGCAGCAAGCATCCCAGCTCCTCAACCTGTTGTAAAACCAGAGCAAGTAAAGCAAGAAGTCCCTGAGCCATCACAAAGCTCTACAAGATCAGCGTTAGCATCAGAAGAAATGATCGAATTGCATAGAAAATTGATTGAGAAAGAAAAAGCTGTTGTAGACCTTGAAGAGAAGCTGGCTACATTGAAGCAGAAAAGATCTGAAGATAAGAATAAATTGAAGGATTTTGAGAAATTGAAGATGCAGAATGAGCAGGTAATAGACCATTTTGTGATTAGGGGGATTTCAAAATAATTCCGTTTGTCTTTTTACGAAATAAATTCAAGCAGAAGTTCTGGAAAAATAAAAATCATCATTGCTTCAAAATTGATGGATGAAAAATATTTAGATTTTTAAGAAAACCATTGTTAATAAGGTCTACAATATGGTGGCAAGCAGAAATCTGTTGCTGTTCTGGTTTACGATCTACAAATTTGATGAGGTCACAGCCTCAAATATAATAAATGCTGCCATTTTGAAAATAATCAAGATATCAAAACAAGTTAATGGTAGAATTACAGTAACGTACCTTAAGTTCCTTACAAGCCATTCAATCCAAAGAAAGAGGTAGTAGGATTTTACGCCACCGTTTTTAAAGATTTGGACCTTACGGTGGGACTGAGGAGAGCCGTGGCTAATTCTGCTACCCTTAACTTAGTTTATCATTCTTGACTCAAAGAGTACGAAGTACGGAGTGAAGTCTATGTGATGGTGGGCAAATCCATGGCCGAATTTGACACAAAGTTATTTGGTTTATGTTTGAATGTAAAAGAGCATGCAGTCGCAACTTTTTTGGATACTTCATAGTGGTTTGCACGATCAAGGCTTTGTGAGTCAACAATAGGGTCCCTTTCATTAATAAATGCATCTTATCAAAGTTTGTACGTTTGTTTTGTAACTATTGATGGTAAAAGCTGTCTTGATTTTGCTTTTACAGCGTACTTGTCTCTAGCTCAGCTAGTTAAGCACAATGCACTGATTTAGGCCATATTTTCTACAATATCATTTAAATGATGAAACTTTGATAATGTATCCAAATTTCATATCATTGGAAAGAAGATATATTGTGCTTTGAGATGGTATGAATATCAGCTGTTCAAATCTTTTTATTTTTCGAAAATTTCAGTTATAGTTGTGTTTTTTCGGGACACCCTATATATAGTTTTACCCTTCAGACTCATCGTCTATTTGGTGCTTTCTTCATTGAAGTATATCTTTTTTTAACAAAGGATGTTGCTGTAATGCTTCTATGATTCTCACTGTGTAGTGACAAGAAATTGTTGTTGTTCTAATTTCCTGAATACTAAAAGTTTTCTTGTTATAATTGTTGGTTCTTTCGTGCACCTACTAGGTGTCCCAAAAAAAGTATACAGATTTGGTCAACCCTAACGATCAGAATTTAGCATGAATCAATCCGAAATCATTTTTAAAACATTACTCGATAGTTAACTTGAACATAGATACCTTGTTTGTTGACATTGGTGCTTTGAGAGTAGAGATATAAATCTTCAAAGGACAAATTTGCCTCCACCTCCAAACCAGAGCTTTGGCGTTTTGGCCTAAGCAAATTCTTAAAGCACAGCGAATAAGTCAACAATAGACTTGGAAAAATTTGAACCAGGAGGAGAAAAATTAAAAACTGCACAACAAATGCGTTTCACAAAATATAATTTACGTGACGCTTATCATCAAGGGAGCTCCGAAGTAAACTTTATTCATTTTAAGTGAAACAAATTGTGGATATTGCTTAGGCCAAAACGCCAAAGCTCTGGTTTGGAGGTGGAGGCAAATTTGTCCTTTGAAGATTTATATCTCTACTCTCAAAGAACCAATGTCAACAAACAAGGTATCTATGTTCAAGTTAACTACCGAGTAATGTTTTAAAAATGATTTCGGATTGATTCATGCTAAATTCTGATCGTTAGGGTTGACCAAATCTGTATACTTTTTTTTGGGACACCCGGTAGTTAAAAAAATATTCTCTAAAATATGCTAAAATGATTATAGTTTTAATCAAAGAAAATAGATTTTTCAAATTTTGGGAGATTTTTATTAATTTGACATCAACTTGATCTTTGTGTGTGTTTTTCTGTACAAATAGTCATTCTAAGAATCATCTAGACCTGGATCTCTTTTATCAACATAAACCAAGAGAATTGTTTACACAGACCAAATCAAACAACAGGTAATGTTTGGTTTTCATATTTGGTTGCCTTTTTGATAGATGCTCATTTGTTTCTCGTTCGTTTTAATTTAGCTCACAGAGTACAAAACAAGATGGATAGAAACCCAGAAGGAAATGCTGTTCAAATTAAGAACAAGCCAGAAGGTAAGCGTCGTCTACTTTGTTATACTGGATGAGCTAAAAACCCTTCAATGTTTGCGAAGATACAGAACTGCGAGATGTTTGCTTGATTTAAAGGTTTACTGTCGCTATGTAAAGCACCTAGGAATAGACGATAACGTTCAAGATGGCGACATGGAGCTTTTTACCAAGATGCATCGCGTTCTTTAATTGAATCCCTATAGAATCGTTAAAGATTCTTTATTAGAATGCAATATATCTTGGTAAGAAGCTCCATGTCACCATCTTTAGCATTATCGTCTATTGTTGGTAGCCAACAATTTAGTCGTTTGATTTCTTTGCAGCGTACGGTCATGGGAATTAGCACAGTGTTCTTTGACGTTAACTTATTGTTATTTTGCATAACATGTAAAAGAAAGGGATTTGATTACCTTCTCCCATGGCGTTAGAAGACAACTGATAAAAGCGAGGCTAGGAATGTATTTATAGCGAAAGTAAAGACTTAGCATTAAAGAGCCATTGCTAACCATGATCCTTTGTGGCGCCAAAGTCGACTTTTGGATGATGTGGAAGTCATTTCTGGCCTAGGTTTTCTTCGTCTTGCTTTTCGTTCGGCGTACAAAAGATCATGGTAAACAATGGCCCTTGTTTGTTTGTTTGTTTGTTTGTTTGTTTGTTTGTTTGTTTGTTTGATTTATGCTGAAGTCGTTGGGACAACAAAAGTGAGTCCATCACACAGACCATATCTCCCCCCCCCCCCCCGTTATGGTCTGTAACGCAGGCTACCTAGCACTGTGCTGTGTCTATGTGATATTGTGTCGAACAAAGCCAAAGCAATAATTGAAAAGACATCTTTCTTGCAGGTGTTTCTTCTGCTGCTTTTTGTTGCTGCTTGGTCACGAAAGTGTAAAAAAACCTGTAATCTCTATTGTTTTAGGCACGTGTCCATTGTTTTCTGCATTTATTTATGTAGATGGGGTGAATCCATTCCGAAGTGACCGTTTGAAATCTTCTTATATCCCTGCAATCTTACAACAAATGAATGTATTGTCTGTTTCTCTGTGAAGTACAAAAATTCCACTACTAAATACTGCTTTCATTTGAAAGAAATTATGAAAAATCTGTGTGATAAGGCCTACCTAAATACTGCGAAATCACTGCCTCGACAGCGATTCCCTGACCCAGCCCCTTCAAGACAGGTAGAATTGTTTAATTCCAGACATTTCTTTTGTTTTGAATTGCAAAATACGATAAGGATTGTTTACTTTACATTGTAGNAAATTGTAGATTTCTGGATAATACCATGCTTTGTAAAGGATTTTCGTGCTCTAATTTGACTGTCGTTCTCCTGGAAGAACAAAATAGCGATCACCTATTAAATCTATTGGGCCCTTGATACACATAGAAAAGAAAAGGGAAAATATAAAGTTCGGTATTACGTTATCAAATTTTGGTGATTTTCGAAAAATGAAAGTTTTTTTTTACTCACCCGGTACATCACCCTGGAAAAATGTATCGTAATACTTTGCAAAAGACATCATATTCTTCATATCTTACAAAAGGTCGGTGTAAAATTTAGTACAGTTTTCTTTGAATTTAATGGCTTTGAAAGGAACTTAGGGTACTTTGCTGTAAATCTGCCGTGGACATTTTTTGATATGTTGAGTATTTTCTGTGGCGTCATCAAATTTCTAAATCGTAAACCAGAAGAGTGACAGATTTCTGCCTGCCACCATACTGTAGACCTCCATAAACTATGGTTTCCTGAAGATCGTATAACTTTTCATCTATTGATTTAGGATTTACGATGATTTTGATTTTCTCAAAACTTACTATGAAACTAAAAACTCCGCCATTTTGAAAATAATCAAGGTATCAAAAATGTCCACGGTAGAATGACAGCAGAGTACCTCAAGTTCCTTTCAAGCTACTCAATTCAAAGAAAAATGTAATCGAATTTTACACCCACCTTTTTAAAGATTTGAAAGATTTGAACCCTTTGCTGCGAAAGACCTGGTATCTTTTTCATTGTTGTCTTTTATGTAATTTGATCGTTATTCCAAATTTTAGAATGAAGGAAATGTCTATGACAGATAAAACGGAGTTGCAGAGCATTCAGAAACAATTCAAAGAGATGAGCAATCAGTTGAGTGAGATTTCAGCTGATCGAGACAGACTTGATAACGACCTACAGGTATGTCACGGTGGGCTGAGCAGAGCAGAGGTTCCAAATCTTTAAAAATGATGATGTAAAATTATATGACCTATTCCTTTGAATTGAATGGCTTGAAGGAAACTTTAGCTACTATGCTAGTATAATTCTGTGGGACTTTTCAGAAATCTTCAATATTGTCAGAATTAGAGGGTTTTTCTTCTTTCTTAAAGGACAATTCCGGGGTTTGCAAAATTAATGTTAAAAAACAAACTTACCATCCCCTGAATCAAATGACAAACTTTTTTCCGCACTTCGACTTCTGTTTCATCTGTCGATTCAATAAATATCTTCGTAATTTAGGCCAAACGTTGCCACGATCGGTCTCCATTTTTCCACGAGTACACGATAAGGAGGCTAGTCACGATTCAGAGGCAAGAAAACAATAGGGTACCCTCGTTCCAAGAGGGCTTTGAGATGATGTCACTGAGCATTGGTCACTTTTTATGACGTCACTGAGCACTGGTCGCTTTTTAATGCGTAATTTCACAGAGAAAAGAGGAAAAATAGTGGAAAAAGTACGATCCACCATTCATAAAAGCATAATCTTTCATTTTATCATCAATTATACCATCCCCGGAATTGTCCTTTAAGAATTCAAGAGAAGTTTTGATAAAAATTAAAACCATCGTAATTTCTACAGTTTTTCAGGAAATATGGAATATTTTTCAAGAAAACCATGTTTATATGAATGTCTACAATATGGTATCAAGCACAAGTCATTCACTCTACTTGTTTACGTTTTAGAAATTAAATGACGTCACATCCTCAGATGAGTTGAAATATGTAAATAAGCTGTAATTTCGAAAAATGTTCAATTTTTCTGAAAATTCCAACGGTAGAATTATAGCAAAGTAGCTAAAGTTTCGTTCAAGGCATTCAATTCAAAAAATAAGTCATGTAGTAAAGTAATAGTGTGTTTTTTCCCGTTGCTGAAAAAAGAACTATAGAAGTGATAATTTTGCACCGTATTTGGAGATTGCCAGCCCAAACTTTATCCGATTTACATTTCGACAATGTTACTAGTGTTAGATTATCTTCGTTCGATTTCAGATCGCAGAAGAATCCATCGATGAGCTAAAAGAGCAGGTACGTTTCTAAATAAGTACCAAGAGGATTCCCTCTACCAATGTGTTTCATACAGAGTTTTTGTGTTTTCATGACATGCATACTTTTATTTTGATATTCCGCTGTTTTTAAAGCAAAAAGAGGCTATGAGGCTAGAAACTCCTGCTATGTTATATGTTAGAAATTCATACAAACAAGTAGGAATGAATGCAAGGTTAGCATAATTGGACTTCCTTTCATACAGGGGAGGGGGTAATGTAGGAATGAATGTAGGGTTAGCATAATTGGACTTCCTTTCATCCATTTTAGTTGACGTATTTTCCTTCGAGTTTGAGACGGCTTGGTTTTAGGCCATGCTGGCCTCTGATGAAGTTTATATACAGGGGAGGGGGTAATGTAGGAACGAATGTAGGGTTAGCATAATTGGACTTCCTTTCATACAGGGGAGGGGGTAAAATTGGGAGAATCAAGAAGAAGCACAGACGCCTCCATTAGTTTTGAGGGTCATCTAAGAGCAATTTAAAACATTATTTAATGCTTTTATTTCCATTTCCCCAAACCAGTTTGTAAATTCATTGACCGCGAATACTTATTGAAAGTCAGCTCAGCACCCCACCCTTGCCCCATTGCTTCCTGACGAGATCATCCACTGTCATTCAATTTGAACAACCTATAACTTATAACTTGCTCATGTAGCAATAGCAAATCGTAGACAGATTCAAAGCCATTATTACAAGAAGTGAATAGCCTTAAAGACCCTGTGCTCCCCATGATCCTTTGCCGTCTCACAGACCTCACAGTGACTTTCATACTGTATGAAAATGATTTTGGCCTAGCAGTTGCGATGTTGTATTGTCTTCACAATATTCAAATGAACGTTTTTATGCTATCGCTTTTGAACTCAAACAATGAAACATTCCTGAAAATGGTTGAAGGATTCGGAAAGCTTTGTTCCTTGTAGCTATTTATGTCTCCACTATTGTGTGTTCAAAAACGTTTTTTTGCGTTCAATCTGATGTTTTGATGGTTCTTGCGCGTGCAAAGGATCGTGGAGACCACAGGGTCTTTAAAGAACGCCAATCAACCAGCATCCTTTGCGCGCTTCGCTTGTTGCCTTTCGACTGCGGCGGCCATTTTAATATGACAACATTCTCTGCAAAGCGTGACCGCAAAGGATGCTGGTTGACCGGCGTTCTTTAACAGAAGACTAACCATTTTAGATCTCAATAACCTTCTTTCTGTATCCGTTTTGATGGAATTTTATCTTCGCTATTTCAATTTAAAGGTAATCGGCAGGGTTAGGAGGTGTGTTCATGAACAAGGGGCTGGGCAAGAGGGAGAAATGTTTTGAAATTGTTTAAATTGGCACGTGCAGGAGCTAAGAAGACAAAGTGTGCGTGTGTTTTTCTTTGCTCTATTTATAGACAGACATATTTACTTCTGCCTATTACCTTAAATGTTCCTCTACATATTTATAGTGTAGTCATGATGTAGTCGTAATTTGGTGCGAGCATAGCAATCCAATTCTTTCATATTTTCTTAGGTTGATTCAGCTCTTGGTGCGGAAGATATGGTTGAAACCCTAACTGACAAGAATCTAGCCTTAGAAGAAGAAATCGAAAAGTTGCAGGAAACCGTATCAGATCTTGTGAGTAGAACTAAGTTTTGTTGAAGATAAGAACTAGGTTTGGATTAGACTCAACACCTTTCTTATAACAACTTGTAGCATGAAGATGAACACCTTTGATCCGAAAGGCCTTTCCAAGCGTCATATGACATCACAATGATAATCGTGCTCCAGCAACAACAACAACATCGCTAATTGAATTATTCTTTCAAATTTCTATTGTTTATATAATGAACTACCTTTGTACCAAATTTGGTTGCCATATCTCGTACAACAAGAGAGATTAGCAGGGGGGCCGAATCTGCCCCCCAGGCATTGAGTGTTTCAAAACGCCCAGGTCAGATACGGTTAACAACAGAACTTTCAAAATGGCGGCTGACACAAGGATAGGAAACAGAATCACAACTATGAAGTACAACTGCGGTGTCTAACTACCCATGGTGTAGACTGCTTGACGTTGTTTATTTCTTATCTTCACAGGAAGCACTCCGTGATCTGAATGAGGAGTTAGAGGAAAGTCATTTACAGACAGAGCATGATTTGAGAGAGGAACTCGATATGACTAACAACAAGAAGAGGGAGGTTAGCGAATATTCGCAATTTAGTCATTCTGTCTACCAAAGCACACTATGACCAAAGATATGTTGATTTGATATTTACTCTGTTTCACACATCGGGTAGACAAGATGAATTCAATAGTCATCACTAGCCCATTGAAAAATCTATCTTTATGTCTCATTCAAGTCCTACCCTGACCATCCCCCAGGGCAGCGGGAGTGGGGGGCGTCAACAAAATTTATTGTACAAATGCCCGGGGGTGGGGCAAACTTTTTTGGCAAATGCCCGGGGGCCTGGCACTGAGAATATGCCATATTCCCAGTAACTGTATAATGCGAAAACACCTGGTGTTGTCAAATACCCCTGCTGGACCATGGAAAGTTTAGAGTCAAATGCCCGGGCGCTGGGTTTTTTGAGCAATTACCCGGGGTATCCTGGGGGGATGGTCAAGGTAGGAATTGAATGAGGCATTAACGTATCGATTCCTCATTTATTTGGAATTTGATCAAGGTATGATGACAGTCACTTTCGTATATTACCAGTTATTGTCTTGATGTTGTTGAGAACTATTACAGAACCTCCATCAGTGGCGTACAAGGAACTATTGTCACCTTTGGTTTAGAAAACAAAGGGCCCCGGAAAAGATTGATTGACCTGTATGGCACACCACCTAAATGAATCCATTATACAGTGGCATAACAGACGATGGTTGGGGTTAGAAGAGTGACCCCTGGGGGCTTCTTAGGATTTCAGTAAAGTAATAAAGTACTACTTTAATATGGAAGAAACAGTGTATCCAGCTGCTCCGAATACTTAGGGCCTCCAACATTTCTAGTAGAGGGTCAATTATCTTAGATGATTGGACCAAATCGACGTCCATGTTTGTATTTGGAGGGCATGGGTTTAGGAAATGTTACTAAGGACCCTGGGCTGCTCCTTACGTCAATGATGTGTACCTACTTGCATTTTGTAAGCTGTAAGCTGAAGGGATTTTGTGTATAAAGAATTTAAAATGAAATGAAGAAAATGAATTTAATCCACTCGATGCAGTGTTTATGTGAGGAATTAGATAGTTTGGAAATATCAAGTAATTACCTTTTGTTTCCTTTTCTTCTGATCAATTAATGTTCACCTTGCAAAAATTGATAAAATATTGTCAACACTTTAATAATAATAATAATAATCAATTTGTTTAAAGTTGGTAATATACGTCTATAGTGCACATCAAGAGATGTGCACTAATTAATACCAACTATCTACATAATATACAAAAATAACTAAATTACAATACAATCCAACTCTTTACATATAGAGTTACTGGGTAACCCATCTGAGAATTTCTTCATTAAATAGCTTGACAGGCAACTGGATGCGACACACGAAACAATTGCTGATTATCAAGGAACAATTACAAAGTTCAGAGACCTAGTTAACAACCTGCAGGTAATCATTTAGCATCTTAATCATTTTAACATCTGAAAAACAACCTACAGGTAATCATTTTAATTTAGAGTTTTATTCGAAAGTTTTGATTCCATTTAGAAGTGATAAGTCGTTAAGAGTGCGTTTAAAACGAGTTTATAGAATGTGTTATCCCAAATCCAATGCGTTTTTACTCTGGTGTGAACCAAGCTTTTACGATGAGTCCCATTAATCGCTCATCAAAACGAGACTTGCACCAAACCGAGACCGCTCATACTTGTTTGAGAGTCCATCCCATCGGTCGATCAACAGCGATAATTACGACTCTGTAATCAGTCTAGTTGAAACCCAGTTTGTTGACCTTTTTAGACTTAACAAGTCTTTCAGTGTTAATTTTATTCTTTCAACAGAACCGAATTCGCGATCTTCAACAAGAAAAAGAAGACCATTCGGCAGAAACTGAGCAGAATTTGTTGTCTCAAGCTACTCCAGACATCGACTTCAAGATCAAGTTTGCAGAAATCAAGCAACATGCCCGTGTAAGTTTTTGCTCCTATTTGCTTCAACAAAAATGCAAACTACTTATAAAACACTTATAAAACACGGAATAGAACACTTATAAAACACGGTATAGAACACTTGTAAAACATGAAATAGACCACTTATAAAACACGGAATAAAACACGGTTTGTTTGGTTGCATGAACTAAAACTCTGTCTAGATACAGTGTCGCTCTTTTAGCTCCTGTGTAGGAGCTGCAACTTCTATTGCCCTTTTTGTATACAATTACATAGGATAGGCTTCAGCTTAGGGTTTAAGACCTTGTTCAGTCGATTTGACAAGTGGTTGTTGATTTATGGCACAAGAAAGTCAAAATAAGTGGTTGCTTCATAAACAGCACTTGCTTTGTTCTCCAGTAATGTCAAAATACAGTAAATATTGCAAGAAAGGGTCGTGTTGTTGTATTTGAATTTCGCCCATACACTTGAAAATGGGTTAATAGTGTGGCTTAATAGTGTTGTTTATTGATAATAGAAATATCATTTTTATTGCAGAGCATCGAGTTAGAATTGCGAAAGTTTGAAGTTCAAGAAGCGAATCATCATGTGAAAATGCTCACTTCGTACCTGCCAGATTATTTTTCAAGACGTGGAGGTAAAGGCTGATTGTGTTTAGATCTTTGGTTATTTTTTTTAGTGTATGGTCTGCTCGAAGGACCCATTGCCGAAGGAGTTCTCTCGTTATGACACTTTGAATCTTCTGTTGCAACTAAATTGAGAGAAAACGGAATCAGGTTATGAAGGTACCCAATGGAAATCATGTAACAAACCATACATCTAAATCAATTTAAATTAAGAAAGTTTGGTCTCAAAATCGAGAAGAAGCCGTTGAACTCCTTCGGGCTTCGGGCCAGTGGAGAGAAAACGATATTCCTTGTTGACCAAATTCTCTCTTCTCTCTTGCTAAAATTCAGCAATAGCCACTCATTGCAACTATTATAAAAAGGAAAAGTCTTTCACAGTTTAGAAACCAACCAAATCGTCATTAGATCCAATAATTTTGAGCTTTAAAAGCTGAAATATTGGCTAAAGATTCCACGCAACAGATAGCAGGTATCAGATATCAGATACTGAAAACAGTTCACGGTAGAATGGACCATTCTGCAGTGGAGTGCGAAGGCGCTGAAGGTGTTGTGGCGCAGTGGTGTAATCCTCTGACTTTGCAGCCAGAACAGTCAGGCGCACAGGGTTCGATACCAGGTAGAGCCCCACCATTTGAGTGTCATGACAAGGGGTCGCGTACTCAATTAGGTCTTCTCTACTTCTGCGATCCCAGCGCTTGGCGCTAAAAAATCGCAACAACAACAACTTTACTTCACCCCTATTGCCACCTCATCCCAAGAACTTTAAGCTGGTCTCCGAGGAGAGAAGCATACATACGTTTTGAGGAAGAATGCCATCATTCCCTCCTTTAATTTTGGGAAAGNAGTTTGGTCTCAAAATCGAGAAGAAGCCGTTGAACTCCTTCGGGCTTCGGGCCAGTGGAGAGAAAACGATATTCCTTGTTGACCAAATTCTCTCTTCTCTCTTGCTAAAATTCAGCAATAGCCACTCATTGCAACTATTATAAAAAGGAAAAGTCTTTCACAGTTTAGAAACCAACCAAATCGTCATTAGATCCAATAATTTTGAGCTTTAAAAGCTGAAATATTGGCTAAAGATTCCACGCAACAGATAGCAGGTATCAGATATCAGATACTGAAAACAGTTCACGGTAGAATGGACCATTCTGCAGTGGAGTGCGAAGGCGCTGAAGGTGTTGTGGCGCAGTGGTGTAATCCTCTGACTTTGCAGCCAGAACAGTCAGGCGCACAGGGTTCGATACCAGGTAGAGCCCCACCATTTGAGTGTCATGACAAGGGGTCGCGTACTCAATTAGGTCTTCTCTACTTCTGCGATCCCAGCGCTTGGCGCTAAAAAATCGCAACAACAACAACTTTACTTCACCCCTATTGCCACCTCATCCCAAGAACTTTAAGCTGGTCTCCGAGGAGAGAAGCATACATACGTTTTGAGGAAGAATGCCATCATTCCCTCCTTTAATTTTGGGAAAGGCATTTTAACCTTTACTACAATATAAATGCATTTACGACGCACCAAAATATCATTAATAGACACACTCACTCGCTTAAAACTCGGGAATTAGTTGAATATCACTAGGTTTGACCTTCGGGCGAAACTTGATGAAATGACAACGCATAATTTCCGCGACATGTTTTTGAACCGATCATGGTTTATACGAAACAAATCTTGAAATTTAGATTGTTGTCGTTTTCATTAATTTTCTTTAGTCGTACTATCTTGCTGAGAAATAATTTGTAATTTGTGGATAATAAATGCGAATATGTATGTACTCCTGTTTTGTTCGTTTAGGTGACTACGATGGAGTATTGTTGCTACTGCTTTTATCAAGACTGAAGTTCAAGACGGAATTACTTGCTGCCCAGCTGCGTGAAAAGGTACATTCATCTTTTTATCACAGTTTAACATACAAGATATCTTTGAAGCTTAATTCATCAGGTTCATCGAGAAGCTTGCTTAAGCATAGCTCTACTGGGTGCACCACAACGAAAGTACCCACTTTGGCTAGTCTGTACTTTATTTAGCGGACCAGCTTTCAATATCGGCAAGTTATGTGTCATGGGGTAAATGTTAGGGTCAGGGCTAGGTTTTGGAAAGGGGGTTTTTAGGGTAAGTTAGGGTTAGTTAGGGTAAGTTAGGGTTAGTTAGGGTAAGTTAGGGTAAGTTAGGGCCAGTTAGGGTAAGGTAGGGTAAGGTAGGGGTTAGTTATTACGGTTAGTAGGTTATTTGGTCAAATACGTTCCCTAGAGATATGACATAAAGCTGGTCCGCTAAAGTGCAGTCGTCCCCCCACTTTTTATAGGCAAAGGATAAATTTTGATGACGTAATCGTTTGTCAAAATCCCAAATCATGCTTGGTGAAATTTTGTCGATTTTGCGGCTGGCTGCTTCTCAAGCTGTTAGTGATTTCTTAAAAATCGTTGTTTTAGAAACAGCCAAAATCGATCGAAAAACACTGATCAAATTTTGCGAAGACTGAGGTAGAAAGAAGAAAAGAGAAATATTTTATTGTTATCAGTATAAAGACACCATTGAAATTGTAAGAATCAATGGTTTTTGCATTGATAAAAGAAGATTTCGTTAAAGTGCACGTCCAATGTAAAATCATTCCTTGTCTGATCTATAGAGCTTGATGAGCATAATTAAAGACCGCAAGAATTTTTCCGAAATCTTTTACAGTTTTCAAATTGTAACAATTCAAAGTCAACAAATTTTGCGGTTTCGTGGCGAACGAACGCGTNAAAGAGGCCTAGGCCTACGACCTGTAACCTACGGCCTATAACCTACGGCCTAGGCTACACGCGACGCCATGATCGCAATGATCCCTTGATCCGCTCGTATAAAAAAGCAAACTGAAAAACAACGAACGAAGGAGTACTAACCAATCTTCAAGTCGAATCTTGCCATCAAAACGATCCTTCAAAATAACTTTTCTTCGTTTCCTCTCTTCCCTTGCTTCGTCAAATGCTGCTGCGTATTCCTCGTCAGCAATTGGGTCATCTTCGTTGGGAAGGCCATGTTCGCTACCAGAACTGTTTGCTTGCGCTTGTCCCAAAGCGTTTAAGTCCTCAAACTCCTCAACAAGATTGTCTAAGCTTGATGAAAGACTCCTTGAATCGCTCGATGAACTTTCTGACTCGGTTTCATACATATTTACGTTAACTTCGAGCTAGATTGCAAAGGTTGCCGTGCGAAGAGCGCTGTCCGATCGTTGTATTTCGTTGTTTGGTTGTTCTATTATTCCTGGGTCGACGTCACAGCATAAGTGGGGCCGAGACCTCTTCAAACGCGCTCGTTCGTCGCTGGTCCAATTCAAAAACACTTCATAAAGTCACTTTAAAAACTTTAAATTGCAAAAAAACTTGAATCTGGGCCTTCCTAAGGTCATAATCATTCGGAAAATCAAAACAATAATTTCACTGGACGTGCACTTTAATTAGAAGCTTGAATCTCGAATTTGATCAAATTTTTTGTATGGGCGCATCTGAAGCGGTGATTCAACAATGCAGAATAAACATTTTAACTTTCGTTTTATTTTGTCTTTCGTTTTATTTTATCCTTTTTCCAATTTTTGCCCCTCAGTCAAATGATTGATTTCTAAAGGAAATGCTAGAGGTTTCCGACTCTCATATCCAAGCTTTTATAAATTTAGCTCCACAAAAGAACAGTTTTATTAATTTCGATCCACTGGCTCCACTAATCCACTGATCCGTTATTCAGAGCGCAGCTTCAGATTTTATATCAGTTTGTTTTTGCTACTTTAGAACGATATTGGAGAGGTTGTTGACAATGGACAGCCTTTGGTTGGATCACAAGGTGACCTTATAAGTCATGCATCACAACTCATCACGTCGCTATTGACATTTCAGAAGATCATTGGTGAATATGAGAGGTATGGCATATTAGCTTAAAATCGCAATGGTGATGATATCTTCAAAAACCATGTAGCCTTCCTCGAGTGCTTCGTTGATTTCCTTGTAAATTGCTACATTCTTTACATAAATAACAAGCAAGTTTAATTTTTGTGGATTAGAAATACACAGTTTCATGCAACCTCGTTCCCAGGGTGTTCTTACGTCATACGTTGATCACGAAGCCGAGTGAACACCCTGGTACATTTTGCACAAATCTGTCAAAAAAATGGACAGATTAGCAGCCATTATGGATTTATGGTTGGCCAGGTAACACTAATTATATAGCCTCGATTTAAAACAAAACAGTCTCATTGCAGTGATCATTGCCTAGTGACTAAATTATGTTGCTATTATTTGAATAATTAGTAAGTTTTTGAGTAATAATTAGAATTCTGCTATTGTTTTCGAATAACCAATCAGATCACAGAACGGCCACTTGTATCCCAGAGTAGAGGTAGAGCAACGAACTCACTCTGGGGACGAGATTGAGTTTCATGTATTTTTAACTTTGAAAACCATAGTATCACGACAAAGATCATATATCCAGAGAAAAACAAGTGACAATCTGTTATAGATTGTCAATAGACATTTTAAGTTCGTCACAAATCCCGAGGGGCATATCACTCCATCCACTATAAGATGAATCCAATGTATTTAAGCTGATGTTTGATTGTAACTTATTCAGAAGTTTGATATGATTTCATTTCTACACAAATGGGTAATAATTATAGTAAGATGATCAGCTTCGTGTTACAGAAATCGTTGTAATATTTCACTCTTGTTAAAACTGATATCTAACTCTGTAATACACTATTATTTTTGTAAGAACGCGTAAAGTTTGGCTCAGCCTTAGTTCGTTTTTAGTTTTCCTTTGCTTGGAACAATATTCCCATGGTCTTTTACCCAAATTTCAGTCTCAGTGTTTTTATAAAATAGTTCTAAAAAAGGAGTGTATGTAGCTGTGCATTTAAATGTGAACATTGTTTTTACTTTGAAGGGCTGCTCAGTCCTGTGATGTATCCGTGTTCACGAGAATTGCTTCACAATATCCAGAGTTAGCTGCTGATGAGAAATATGTTGACCATTATATTCAACTGCTTACCAAGGATCAGGTCAGTGCAGTTAAATTGCCTATGTATCTTTTTGGTACTTTTCCTCCTTCTGAAACTTAAATAATCGAGAAGAGGTCTTGAAATTGCAAAACACGTAATGAGCTTGCTCTTCTATTTTCATGATACGTTATAGCACAATCTATGTTGTCTGGTAATTTTGCCCTATGCTATGCCTTAACTGCAATAATTTTGCAAAGTTGATCAGGAATTCGTAAACTGATTCTTTGAAGCGATCGATTTTTGCCTCGAATACCTTAAAGCCATTATTAAATCAACCTATGTAAGGTTTTTAAAAACACAATTTACACAGAGAACACAATAATCGCCACTCGAGACGTAGCAAGATTTTATTGGTTAAAATTTGACCAGATTTACCATAATTATCAAACAGACTTGTAAAAATTTGACCAACAGACATCAAGTTAGTGTGGCTCAAGTCACTTCTTTACTACTAGTCTAATGTCTCTAATAAAGTTTTCTTGTGCATTGTTTTAGCTTGATGATACAGTTTCTTTGGAGCCCCTTGAGAAAGCCATCAAACACTTCAAGGTATGTAACTGTTTGTTTTATTTTGTCCGTCCTTATACCAGAAATACATCCGAGAAACCGACTCTCTAAATTGTACGGCTTTCTTCTTGGTTTTGAGTTTGGTTTTGGTTTTGAACTGATCATACTTATGAATAATGACACATAGCACAGATTAAGGACTAGTCGCACGAAATCTGAGCACGTGAATAAAGCACTGAAGTAGCTCAAACTGAAATAGGCTTACGTGATCCTCTGAACATCGAAGTCTGCCACTAGATTAAGACGTGAAGCATCTGCGGAAAAAATGAGTAGCTCTGACAAATAGGTGCCCAGAAAAGGTCTTACACCATTTATCTAGGTGATCCAAACTACCTGGGTTGGATTGTCAGGGCACTAAAACAGGTCAATTATCTTGCATGAAACTTTGTATGAAAATTTTGGTAATCAAGGGGGCAAACGGCAATTGTTTCTGGGGCTTTTACCTTCCTCTGAAAATACAAATTGTTAATTTTATTGGCTCATTGATTCAAATCGAGAGACTTCTCTTTATGTGCGATACACATTTTACGATTCTGAATTTGACTCTATTTTTAGATATCAAATTTATTGTTTTTCTAGTCATTGCATTCCCTTCATCTTGGCTCATATCAATTGTCCAAGACGGAATTTCTCAATGATGCCATCAGAATCACCAGCAGTGGAGCCGAATGTCTTTCAATTGATGTTCAGAGACTACG
Source organism: Aurelia aurita (assembly GCA_004194415.1). NCBI lineage: Eukaryota > Metazoa > Cnidaria > Scyphozoa > Semaeostomeae > Ulmaridae > Aurelia > Aurelia aurita. The sequence goes on along the minus strand of REGM01000080.1, from coordinate 886,776 downwards.
AGGCTTAGCTAAGGTAAGTATATTAAGGCTACAGTAAAAACCCGCATATGAGAACCTTCCTCGTATAAAAACCTACAGGCTGAAATCTTCAATATTTACTCCTTTGTGTAAGGCCTAAAAGGTCTAAACAAGTCTGATCCCACCCCTTTGGCTAACTTTCCATCCTCTGTCGCAGAGTTTTGATTTTAAGTAAAGACTGCAAATAACGAAACATTATTGTAAAAACAATTTTTTGAGAAAATTAAATTTAAGAACCTAATTTAAGAACCTACGGCCTGATTTCATAAATATTATCATCTACTTCAGAACCAAAACAGCTTGGTTTGAAAAATGTAGGTTCTTATATGCGGGTTTTTACTGTATATGTTTATAGAAGGACGAGCCATTCATCGAATAAATTTGATGAAATTTTTGTTTGAGATCATTAGGTACAACCATTTTTACCATGTTCACGAATTGTTTGGGTACATTTCAGTATTTGGGTTTATTCACAGAATTTGCTCATTAAGTGTATATTTGACTTATTTTGATCTACGCTATACTGGTGCCGAGATAAAATAAAAGTCATACTGCTGCCCATTAGCAATACTGCATCAGCAATTTCATTTCATTTTTTATGTAAGAAGTAAAACGAGTACATATAGGAGTGGTGTTCTGCCCCCCCCCCCCCTAACTCAGTCAGTCAGGAACCAAGAACGCTTTTCTGTGAACAGCCCCCGAATGCAAAAAATGCAAACAGTT
>REGM01000080.1:860874-883633 GCA_004194415.1 Aurelia aurita | reverse complement strand
TCGCTGTCTTTCAAATCCAATCAAGTACGAAATAATGTGCATGTCAAGATTGAGTTTTCTGTGCCTCTTTCTCTGCAACCAGTGGAAGCAGAGATCGCCTCTGTAAAAAACGTAATCCAACCTCGTCCCCAGGGCCTATTTTGTGATTTTGTCTCCGCTTCAGTATGACAAACGCTCCTACTGTCTCCAATTTGATGTCAGACGACAATTTCGCAATTAAAAACGGTTAAAATATTTTGCACGAGTTATGTTGCGTTTTCTCACTTCTCATCTGACGTCTGACGCTAACTTTAATTTAGCCACTGGATGCTCTTTCCTGTGGCAATTTTGCTCTAACGAAGTTCAATTTTTTCTCTGACGAGACAAGGGAAGGCCAAATGTCGCAAATTTTTGCAGAGGGGCATTTCACTCCCAAAAAATCTCGTAGACCTTTAGTCAAAATCTTTTTTTTTTCAAGAAAATCCACCAAAAATCTGTACAATTCCTTTTGTTCTAAAAAATGTCCTACGCTTTTTCGAAAGAGTGATTTGGTCCTCGCTTTTTGCCTACAAGACAACCAAAGTTTGTTGTGACCAATACACCATTACACAAGGGATTCCGTTGAGAAACATTTTACCAAGATGCATTGCGTGCTATGGTGGGATCGACAGTGATTCAATGCCTCTTGGCCAAAAGCCCCCCACGCCCTCTTTGCGTCATTCACCTTCTACTGTTTAGCAGCACTCACTTAACATCGTTAACGGCTAGTAATTATTCATACACGGTGGCCCTATCAATCGAAGATTTGCTTTACAGGAGGGCGGGCGTGTATTGTTGTTGTTACCGATATTGTTATGTAGCAATATTGTAATATTGTTGTCGAGACAACGCGTTCGATTTTGCTACGCTGATACAAAGGAAGAGGGCTTTTGAATAGACGATCAAGCAACTTGCATTCTGTTTCCAACACTACTACTATGATAGTAAAGTATGTCACTTTTTTGTAGGGTATCTTAGATAAGAAATCAGTGATTTATCAGTCATTCAAACAATCCAATAAATCGATCAATCAATCAATCAATCAATCAATATTATAAATTACACATGTTCTCAAGTACACTTTTTTTAATTTCAATTACACATGTACACATGGTCTCAACATGTTTCGGAACTCTAAGTACCTGTGAGTGACCTATCTCTATGGACCGCAGATATACGCAGATATACGCAGATATACGCATATATACGCAGATATACGCAGATATACGCAGCAGTTGGAATGGTAAATCTTTCTTTTCATAAAATGAACGTTTCTTTATTTCGCAGTCATGCGATGAAGGAAGCAAATTCGTGAGGTTCATTGGATCAATTGAACTGAAAAATATGGAAGTGAAACAACTTTGTAAAAAAGTAAGTTCTTCGACATCTTACTTCCCTTGTCTGTAATTTATTGTCATTTATACGTATGGTAGCTTGTGGCAGATACTGGGAAAGATGGTGGTGGAGGAAATTTTATCAAAAGATATTGCATTTTATCATTGTTCTGCATTTGGTTCTGGTGAAGTGGTTAAATACCTCTTGCCAGCAAGGGTGAATTTCGTGAAACAAAGAAATCAGGTCTACGATAAAATAAAGTGATTTTCGGTTCTGAGGAATAGATTTCCCACCTTCAGCGCATCCATGTACAGGTCTTGCTCTCTCTGATTATTTTGATTTGGTTGAGTGCACGCAAAGGTTTAAAAATTATTCTTCAGATTCAGAACCGTAAATTGCTTTGTCTTACCGGAGAACTGATTCTTTTGTTTTACAAAATCCACCCTTCCTTTTGCTGTCATCTTTTGTGGTATCGAGTGAGTCGAAATTTTTTTTGATGTTTGAAAGCCGGTAGCTCTCTAACCATTTATCAGGTCGCTATAAACTGATAATAGCTGTGTAGCTAACATATCAACTTAGATAAGAAAATTTGTTTGTCGAATTCAGTCGTTTCATTCTCAAATTACATGTGATTTTATAAAAAATGCTTTATCTCAAAATCCTTGAAAACATTCCTAAAATCGTTGATCAAATTTGCTAGGAATTTGGCCCTATACCTATCATAATCAAACTCTGTCAGTCTATCTTATTGCTCAAACATTACTAGGTATATGAAGAGGCTTCTTCACAATCGTATCCACTTGGGACTATCTTCTTCTTCTAAGTGTCATGCGCTTCCAGAGCGTGGACTATCATGGTCTTCCATCTACTCCGATCTTTCATTGACTTCAACAAGTCTGGTCCACTCATGTTGTTGTTGACATTTTTAATCATTCTCTTTATAAATGTCTCTCTTTGTGACTATCATTCGGCCTGTTGTGTCTATTTGCCATTATCATGAGGCCGGATTGCTAGCAAATTTGATCAAAGATTTTAGGCTTGTTTTGAAGGATTTTGAGATGAAGCATATTTACAAAATCACTTTAATTTGAGAGCGATACGACACTACATTTTCTTATCTAAGTTGATATGTTAGCTAAACAGGTATTATCAGTTTATAGGAATCTAATCAATTGTTTGAGAGCTACAGATTTTCAAACATCTCAACATTTTCTGACTCACCTAGTATTATGTATTGGCATTCAAAAAAAGTCGCATGTGGAATTTAAACTTTTAAGCTGAGTATCGTTCTCGATCCCAAATGGGAAGATTACCATTTTTAAGGCCTTGTTTTTATGGTAGTTTTTTTACTTCCATTGTTTTTATTTAACAAATCTTTTGCTGATAGGTTCCCCTGTTGTCCCTCTTAGCATATGATAAATCAAAACTATTCGTCTGTAATATTTTTTTCAAAGAAATCTCGTTGCATTTATTGTTGTGTTCGTAAACATCGTATTTTCACAAGGTTGCTTACTCTAATGCCCCGTTTATCCCCTAGATAAAGAGGAGAATGCCTCAAGACGAAAAGAGCGTTGTCAAATATGATGAAGAGGTAAATGAAAAGATTTCTTTGAGAAGTCGTCATTAATTGAATTTCAACATGATCGGATCGATTTCTTGTTCAATCAATAACGGAAAGATGAAAATGTCCCTTGATGATACCTTCTTTTGACACTGGTCATGAGTGATTTCAGACCTTGTCAAAGAATTTGTCATGAGTCATGACAAATTCTTTGACAAGGTCTGAAATGGAAGAACCGATACTGTGGATTCTGTATTTATTCAACGTTAGCAATGGAAATATCATCAAAGTCACTACGAAATGATGACGGTGGCTATAAGAGTTTGAAATTTTGGCGAAAGTAATGCTTGTGGAAAACAGAAAACAGTTGTTGAATCCAGTTTTTACATCGATTTCAATTTACCTTTTTGCAGGTTAAGGCTAAAATTGAAGAGGCTGTTAACGAAGGAGCATTGTTAGTTAAAATGGTGCAAGATCTTGCTAATGTGTCTTCTTTGAAAGCGAGCTCCCTTACAGGTGAGAAAATCAGTTTTTAATTGTTAATTTCAGGCAGTTGTTAAGACCTTGAGATATTTTCTGTTTTTTTTTTTCTTGTGAAGCCACATTCGTATCATATCAACCATACACTTGTGAAAGTTCCAGTCGAACTGTATATTTGTTACCTTTAATAGACAATAACGCTAAAGATGGCGGCTCCAAAGACTCCATTGTGTTTTGCTGCAAAGCATGATGGTAAAAAGCTCCCTGACGACCACCTAACGACGTAAAAATGTTGGTCGGCTGATTCAACTAGCTAGCGTAAGTTTGAATCGACCTTGAATTCGAATGCAACATCGTTCGAAAGGAACCCTTTCCAAAGCAGAAGAAGTAAAGTTTTTATCCGAATTGAAGTTTTAATTAAAGATTCGTGTTCAAATTCAAAAATTGTCCTATTTGTTTACATTGATTACTTCTTCCGAACTTTACCACAGCTAGGTAGTCGAAACGGCAGACCAAAATGTTTATGTCGTTAAGTGGTCGTCAGGGAGCTTTTTACCGGCATGCTTTTGCGCCACCGCCATCTTTAGCGTTATTGTCTATTGTACCTTACAATCATGATTCTTATCGCTTTTTTATATACTTTTTTAGAGGGAGAAGTCATGCTTAGTGGCCAATTAGAAGAATCTGCTTGGGACTGTGTCGCTCTTGTTTATGGTTTGGATGATTATGATCCAGAAGAATGTATCAGGTTTGTTTCACAATAGCCATAATCGAGGAACCAAACTCGGATCGGATCGGCCCATCCGATCGGCCCATCGGATCGGCTCGAGTCGGCCCATCCTAGAATATTAAGTGGAATAGACATGGTTGAGTGCAGTGGCCGATAGATAGGACCAAGAAAAAATTCACACATGCATTGTGGCTTTGGCTATGCTTTGTTTATGCACGTGTGGACACAGAATAGAAATTCTGTGGTTTCGATAAATTAAAATTCAATTAAAATTTCAGATTCGATGCCCGCTCGTATTGAGTGAAGTCTATTCCCTTTACAGTCAAAGTGGAAGAAGCGTACCATGTAAATTCGAAAATTATTTGAATATAGATTTTCATGATTAGGTGACTATTCGAATATTGCTTCTGTTATTTGCTTCCGTTTTATTCGAATACTGCTTCCGTTGGGCGGAGCATAGTGGCTTACATTAGGATTTCCTTCCCCTTGAAAACCACAACCAATATGAATATTAAAGGATTTTTTCATGCAAAGAAAACAAAATTCAATCAAGATACGATTCTATTTTGAATATTGAAAACAAATGTGGTACGCTTCTACCTCTTTGACTGTAAAGTCATTACCAAAACCAAAAATGTTTGATTCTGAACTGAAGCTCATCGAAATACTAGAGAAGCTCATCAAATTAAATCGTAACCAATTATTTTGCGTACATACAAATGCATAGTAGAAAGTTGTTGTCGTGTTCACAATTTTATTTAATTTGTTATCTATATATCCTTTCTTCGCTGTTTGTCTAGGCTAGATGAGTTTTTTTTTCTCTCGAATATTTGTGTGTGCTGAGTCTCCTATTAGTTAATTTAATTTTGGTTCAAGTTGATATCGACTCATACCTGGAGGGGTGGCACAGGCCGCTGTGAAGGAATTCACCGATAGGACAGAAGATTTACCATAGCTAAAACCAAAAAGTATGACTTAGTTTCTTAACGATTTCATTGAAGGTGTTTTTACTGCACTTTACAACTTCGTTTGTTTTATCTAACAGTGTGAGCTTCAAGAAAATTCTGATGTGTTTGTCTGGAATCGCAATAAAACTGCAAGAAGGTGAATACGATGCTGAACCCCCTTCCAAAATTGTAAGTATTGATATGGGCTGAAAAATCTTCAGGATATCGAGATGTTGTGTGAATATGGATATTATCGTAACGCAGTGTTATTCTTAGTTTTGTTGTTATTGGAAATTTCACAGTAGAACTGTTTATGGATTGTAGGAAACTTGATGGTGTATAAAAATATTGCTACATGTGTCATTCTGTATAAGAACTGAGATTTTCATAAGGATTGCCTTGCTTGAACCTTCTCATAATGCCTTTTTCTTCAGGTTCTACACACATCACCATTATAGCAATTCCTTGCTGAACCATTTTATTAGCTATTCTACCAAAGCATCCATGTACTACAGGGTATCCCAAAAAACATTTTCGACGTTTCATCAAAATTCAAAGATGACGATCAAATGAATGGGCTTCATGGTAACATAACCCAGTCCCTGAGACGTTAAAGGAATTTTAGACAGCACAATCTTGCAAATCCATTGAAAATTCACTGAGTTAAGAGCATTTAAAGATCAAGTTTGTGCGACAGCTGCAACCAGAGGCCCCTAAATGACTTGATGTGCAAAGAAGCTCTAATATCGAGGTAAAAGAGGATTATCTAATGTCATACCTCTAGTTAATATCAGAGAGAATCAAGTAGGACTTGAAAAGTAATTTAATTCCTGCAACCATTGTCAAGATTCGCCGAAGAATGCAAGTATCCAAAATAACCTTAAATCAAAACTTAATCGACGAGTGACTGAGTCATTTTCAAACTTTGCTCAACTGAATTCCTCAAAGCATCCATAAGCTTGGTTTGCTCTGAAATGAGCGTTAAACAAAACAAAGGATAGCCCCCATGCTACTTTCACTATAAATGCTACCAAGAAGCCTCCGGTTTCAGCTTTCGCATAAACTTGAACTTTAAACACTCTTAACTCGGTGAATATTCAGCAGATTTGCAAGACTGTAGTGTCTAAACTTAATTCAAGATCTTAGGGACAGGGTTATCGTATGTATCATGCAGCCCGTTCTTTGTATAGTTATTTTTTAATATCTAATTAAACGTCAAACAATTTTTTGGGACACCATATATATTTCTCCAGGCGTCATGAAGATAGTCTTGTCTACTGAATCTGTATCGCAATAGCTTGCTCGTTCCTTCATCAGAATTCAAATTAATTTGCTTTTTAATTTCAAGCCTGACCAACCATACTTGATAAGAGCAAAAGCTTTCAAAGAAGAGCTGTCGATTACTACGAAGTTAGAGGAGAAAATCGAATCAAAAGAACAAGACATCATGGAGCTGAGGAAATCCATGAAAATCAAGGTTTGCTTTCATTTTCTTTAAAGGACAATTCCGGGGTTTGTAAAATTAATGATAGTAAACAAACTTACCATCTTCTGAATCAAATGACAAACTTTTTTCCAAATTTAGACTTGTGTTTCAGCTGTAAATTCAATAAACATCTTGGTAATTTAGGCCAAATGTCGCCGCCATTGGTCTCCATTTTTTCCACGAGTACACGATAAGGAGGCTAGTTACGATTCTGAGACGAGAAAGCAATAGGACGGCCTCATTCTCGCGTTGAACGTGACGTCAGAACGCTCTGACCGTGTGCTTAATGACGTCACTACGCATTTGTTGCAGATTGTAAAACGTCATTTCGCAGGGAGAAGACAAAAAAAGTAAGAAAAAGTACGATACACCTAACAGTATAATCTTTCATTTTATCATCAATCATACCAACCCCGGAATTGTCCTTTAAATTATGTTTTTTTGAAGAAGCTTAGTTGTACGGTGTTCAGGATCCATGCTGAGTAGGAGATAAATTTACTGATCTCGTCTATTCTGCATACTCGTGAACCGAGTCTGCAGACATTTAATGAATCTTAACAAGTCATCGTGTTTTGTGGTTATATTTCACGTATTGCTTGAATATTTTTTCGGTATTGTATAGTTTTTTGAGGTCTCAATTCTATATCATTACCCGCGAGGTACTTTCTTGATTGAGCATCCGTGGGACCAGGACATACCTGCCAACAGGAAAAGGAGTTTTTGTAAGGGATTCCAGGACATGGTTGTACTTCTTTTTTGGAGTCTGAGACATGTGTATCTAAAGTGCCATTTTTGGACAAATCATATGAACATGGATAGTGTAGTATTACAGTAAGAGTTAAATTTGAAACAATACTCTGATTTTGAAAATATTACAAAATGAAAATTTCCAGAATAGAAATTTATCGAAAGTCAATTTTAAACATTTTATCCGAAACCGATAGCTATATTGGAAACTACAACAAGTCTCAGTTTTTAATCTCAAAGAGCTTAGTGATGGAGGAGAGCATACTCAGTCTTGGTATTTGGCTCACGCTTTGTCATTGGATCGAAAACTATGAATCAATTCGGTGACCGAGCCATAACTGTTAAAGGTCCCAAGCTATGGAACTCTTAACCTCCTAAGTTGAATAAGATAATCACCCTGAAAGGATACCGCAAGGCACTGAACGAATACAAACTAGGCTCCTACGTATAAAATCAACCGAATTTAGCTTTTTAGCAGTATTTGAATAGTTTTTTCTGCCCCATTCATATATAATCTTAGTAATATTAGAAGCATATTTGTAGTTATATTATTGTAAGTCTTAAATTCTGTTAGCGTTTTGTACTGTTCTGTTTTGTTGTAAGCGCCCCAGACTCGATAAGCTTTGCTTCTTCTTGGGGGTATGAAATCATATGTGGTTGGTTTTAACTGATATGTTTCATGAATCATGAATCATCATTAAACCAGGTTATTGTATGCTGCGTTCTAATTGGTCGATCCAACAAATCGAAGACATTTGATTGGTTAAAATTTAACCTGGGTTAGACAAAGCTGGTTTAACTGCTTCAGTGTGAATGAGGTATTACTTTCTTTATTGGCAGTCTGAAGAACTTAGTGCAGCTAACATCAGAATCGGTTTGCTGGAGAAACGAGCTGACAATGCAGCCAATCACGTAATTATTTCTTTAGCTTTTCTTATGTTTTGATATGGAACAAACCAAAGTTATTTTCCATCAAGGACTGTCATCTTTGCTTTTCGTAGACATACAAGACCCGGGGATCTCTCGCAGATGTAAGTGGTAGCTGGGCGTAGTTTTAGGTAGCGCACAAAAGTTCGAAACACAAATACAGGGACAATATTTGCTTTTCTGCATTTCCCAGCAGCGTTAAATATACTTGTTACGTCAGTCCATGGAGACTCATAACATTACTCCATAAAACGAAACATTTGAACTTTTGAAGTACATGGCTCTCGACCCATTTCATTGCGTTTTTACTGGATTTCAAGGTAAGATGAAAGATGTTGGAGCTACCTATCAAAAAAGCGCGTTTGTTCTGGTGCCTGTTTTTTATCTTTAGTTAAACATGACAGAAGTTTTTGGGGGACCCAGTATTTTTTCCTACTTAGAGTTAGAAATAAGTGTGGAAGCTTTGATCTATCCTCAAAAATGTTTTTATAGGCTGACGTGAAAGTAGAAGCCTCTAACAAGAAGTTTGAAGCTGCAAGTGAAAACCACGCTCAGAAAACAAGGTAAGTACCGTAAATTTTACTCTTCGCTATCTACGCCTTGTCTTCTACGTCATTTCTCCTGTGAGAAATGACGTAGCCTACAAAACCAAACCGAACGTCGAGAAAGAGCTTTATTAAAATCCCCGGGCTTGTTTATTTCCAGAGGTTGCAGAAGAGGGGTTAAAGTAAGAGGGGGTTTAAGTAAGAGGGGGTTATTAGAGAAGAGGCTCATTTTTTAAGATGTAAATTGCCAAGTTCTTGAATGAGTGGATTTTGGATTTTCTGTAATATTTTCAAGCATAAATAGTCCATTCGCTTGTTAAATGCATTCAAGTGTTGAATGCATTTAACAAGCGATTTCAAGTCAACTCATTGCTAAATTGCTCGGATATAAATTAAGAATTTGTAGTGCTTCTTGAAAAAGCTCAAAGATTTTTAAGCTTTTGTTTTATAGAAGTAGGAGGGGGGCTGAATAGAGAGGGGGCTTATTTAACCTTTTGGCTCGGAAAAAATAAATAGGGGGCTTGAGAAAGGGAGGAGCTACCTAGAGCTTTAACAGAGCTTTAATTGCATTTCCACTGTTAATTGGTTTTGTAAAAACATCCTCATTTCTAATAGAGAATACGAAGAAACTTTGGATTGCTTGCAAGCAGATATTGTTAGCCTCGAAAAGGAGAACCAAGATTTGAAGAAGAGGCTGGATGCTTATTCTAAGAAATCAATATTGACCGACATTGCACGCCAAGCACAGGGTGCTCCTGGGATCGCTGGTTTAGTAGGTAAGGAGTTGGAAGGAACGGTCTTTTTGAATGTTGTGAAATTCCAATAAAATAAACAAATAAAGAATCTAATACTACGTTCACATGATACCAGTACGAACGAGCTTGCGCTCTTGTCAATATTTCATCCTCCACAACCCTGACCCGACATCTAATGTCAGACAGAATCTAGTATAGTATCCATTAGTTTTAAATCCTTAGTAGTGTAGTTTATATGTTTTAGCATTTATTAGTATTTAATCGTTTAGGTGTAACATGTTTGTAGTTGTATACTTATTTGTAATCTAGTTGCATGTTTTATGTAATGGCCGGGGGGTAGTCATAGTCTTTTGCTCTCCCTGGTATCGTCCCTGTAGTGTTGTATAGTTGTATAGTAATTAGAAGGTATAGTAGGTAGTAACATTTATTGTAAAATTTTAGATGAATATAAAAAAAATAAAATACCAGTACGATTTGAAAATTGTTATGGATGTCGTTAGCAAGGAAACGGCTCAAATTTTGCCTGCAGCAGTTGGAAACGGCAGAATTTGAAACAGAACTCTAGCAGGCACAATTTGAAAATGTCGTAGTATCAGCACTCGAAAACGATGAATATAGAACATTTTTTTCGACACTTTCAAAACAAGGCTGATTGATTTTTTAGGCCTAAGTAAATTTCTTTGGCGTCAAAATCTAGCCTCTTTGTCGCGAAGATTGCACAGAGTGTGGAACCGTCAAATTTTCTGCTTTTTTCACATTGTGCCGGTATCATGTGAACACTTGATAAAATGTTGGTACGATCACATTTGTTGCCGTTTTCATATTTGCTGGTATGGTGTGAACGTAGTCTATAACACAAATTTGCTATGATCAAAGTTCAATTTTATTTACTGTATTTATTCATTTTGATGAGGTGACAGGCCAACCTCGTACCCAGTGTCAATGAAGGTTTTCCGTAAACTGCAACGCCTATCTGCTGAGGGCTAGCCTAGACTTACAACAGATACCCTTGGGAACCAGGTTGGTGACAGGCGTTACAGGGGCCATAAAGGGTCTCGAGTCTCACAGAGAAAGGAAATAACAAATCAAACAGTAGACCTACTAGTCGTTGCTTCTGTTTAGTTTATTGAATTCAATTGTTGGAACTTCGCTTCAACTGGAGGCCAGTTTCACGAAGTGTCAGCAGTTCAGTTTAATAAAACAATGCGGAATCGGAGGACTCTGGTAATATGTCTAAGGACGAGGCTCTCTCTGACCAAAGTCATAAGTGGAGAGCTTCAATTAATGTCGGTGAGCACACAAAGTTTGCCGTTGCTTGTAATACATAACTTTTGATTCAGTGATTTTACAGCTGCAGGTGTGTTTTCATGAGCTGTGATTCGGATTAATTTTCATTGTGGCAGGGATCCTTCTAAAATTCTTCCATATTTGGGGAGCTTGTGACAAAAGGGGTGATTAGTAGGTTATTCAAGATGCTTTTCCAGTGTCGATTTTTACGCTGAATCCATCCTGCTTTATCTTATTAGTTTTCATCTTTACCCTTTTCATCTTTACCCTTTTCATCTAGGTTCTCCAGGAAAAGGTTCTATCAAGGGAGGCGGACCGGTGCAAGTTATTATCAAAGATTCTCCTGTCATCCTAGCTCAGGTAACAAGTTCGTTTCAGATCAGCTAGTCGATACTTTTTTTGTTTGTTCCGAATATATTTCTTCTGTCTCGTCTATTTGTTTACTTGTTGGCCTACAGTTTTAGAAATGTGCTATTAGGCTGTTGTTTCGCATCTTTTAGATTATAGATGCCACAGCTCCTTTAACTCGGTTCTCTTGCGTTTTGCTATTTCATTTCAAATTCAGGGGCAGACCTCATTAATGTGCGCGGGCGCACGAGCGCCGCTCGCAGGTACAAAATATCATTACAGATCTGTTGCTGGCATCCTTACTGTACTCAGAGTGCTTTGATTGTAGGCACCTTTTTCTCAATCATTTGCTCGCAGGCACAGAATACTTTTAATGAGGCCTGTTCAGGGGTAGTCGTTGTCCTTTGCTCCCCGTGGTATCGGCCTGTAGTGTTGCAAGTAGTTCATATGTAGTATCTCAAGTAGTTTGTTTTTGTAAAAATGTTAATTGAATGAAAACAAATTTCAAATTCATTAAAAGCGGTAAACTTGTATTTGCAGTCATTAAAACTAACTATTTACAACTGTTTCTTTAGGTTATCTTGAAAATATCTCCAAATGAGGCTTCCTCTGAATGAATGAGAACGATAACTTATTCCACGTTTTCGAGATGTCGTAGGGGGGGGGGGGGGGGGCTTACAAAGCTCTTTGTGAGATTATTTTAGCAATTTAATTTATTGAAAGTAAACGGGAATTTAATATTTACTCTCCATTTTCAGGTTGAGTCTCTGAGAACGGCTTTGTTGCAAGTACGTGCAGAAAACATTCGTTTGAAAGGAAAGAAGCTAAGGGTCAGTATTCAAGTTACTAGCTTCTCGTGTACTTTACTAACCAGTTCGAATACGATGGTCTCACTGCACTAAGAGCGCCCATGCATAAACGAGAGTAGTGTTACGCGCAATGTTATAAGACTCTAGTCAACTGGATCAAACATTACCCTGATTTTTGTTTGTTTCTTGCCTCCAATTCTTTCAAAGAAATATTTCACACAAAGAGGTTCTTTCTGAGAGCTTTACAAGCTTTTAACTTAATTAATAATACATACATTTCTTACCCATGGTCATTTCTTTTCAGGATGAACTTGCCTCCTTACCGAAGATATTTGTCCCACCTTCTAATGGTGAAGCTCCAAAAGCTGAAGAAGCTGAGACCAAGCCCTCTCCAGTTAGTTTTAATTCAGTCTCGAAGGAAACATCAACCCTTCTAAACGTGAGTTCGACATCTTTTCAATGTTCTCTTTTTACTCCTAAACACTAAGGTAATCATCAACGGTTGTTGTGCCTTGTGCCAGTAAGCTACAAAGTAGCATTTTATCGCTTTGTTTGCCAGCAGTGACAGTGACTTGATTATGAAATACCAAAGATCGGGGAAGTTTCCGATAGAAATCACTTTCCTTAGAGTGGGTTGTTGTGCCTCTCCATAAACTACTCTCGAGTCCGGAATAAACGCCCCCTCCCCCTCGCTTATTAATTTTGAAAGAAGTCTACCCAGGACATCCTTATTCCAGACCACTCCGTTTGTTGATTTCGAGCTTCTTGAAAAGTCAAACATGTGAAATCATCTTTTCTGAAATGTGATTCGAACTGTGATTCTCATTTTGATAAATATTCTGTGATTTCTTAACTTGTCTGTGATGGTCTTTGCAGTCTTAAACACTCGTGTGTTCTAAATTGTCCAGACCCCCTTTTATTAAAATTCAAGAAACCGACCCCGCTTATTCCAGACCCCGTTTGTTAGGTTATGGGAAATTTTCCACTACCCCGTTTATTCCAGCCCCCCGTCTATTCCGTACTCGAAAATAGTTTTCTGGAGTGGCCCAAATTCCGCCTCAGAGTACGTAAATGTGAAAAGTCAATCTGTGCTTCAAACTTCAAGCACATCAGCATCAGAATTCAAAGCTCTGCAAGCAGCGTATGTTATCGTTGTGCTTTCAATTCTACTGTGATAAGTTGGCATCAAAATATGCTAATATATGATTTCCAAGACTTCTTAATCTTTTACACAAGCTTAATCTATCACTCTCCTCTTTTAAATTTGATTTAGAACCTTCAAGCTCTGAGCGCATGCCCAAAAGTTGTTGACATTACGAAGAGAAAGCCTGGTATGTAGATTTTTTGATGAATTTAGATTGAGGATTTGTCATCAAGGAAAGTTCTCGAGCTTTATACAGAAAGATAGATCATTAGTTTGCATCGAAGTGCAGGGTGTTTTTGTACGATTTCTGACTAACGATAAACCCGAAATATTTATTAAAGAAAAGTTCGTCCCAAGTCCTTCAGATTCATGAAGGTCATAAGCATCGTGGTCAAATTTTGTAAGCGTAGTTCTTGTTCATTAGATTTATTCCCACATAGAATAACTTCCCAGATATTCAGAATTATTTTTGTTTGAAACAGGAAACGAACTTGCCACTGGTAAAGCTGCGCCAATAACTCAGCTAATCGAAACAAAAGATTTGTTGTTGCAGTTGAAGAAACAGAAAGATGAGGTAAGTGTTTTGATTCGATATCACAACGGCAGATACATGTGCGCAGATAAAATACCCCTCATCAATAAGTTATAGTCCTTGCCACTTAATGATAGCACAGGTTCCAAATCTTAAAAGAAAGTGATGTGAATGGCTATAGCATCTTTCTTTGGATTAAATAGCTTGAAAGGAACTTTAGGTCCTTTGATATAATAGCCCATTCCGCCGTCGAATGCGAAGGCGCTGTTTGTGTTACATCTCGTTATTCCATGGGAAGTTTCGAAATCGAATCCGACGTCGAAATTCCCATGCGATCTGAAGATGCGATGCGAACGTGAAGGTGAAGTTGCGATTTTTAGCGCCAAGCGCTGGGATCGCAGAAGTAGAGAAGACCTAATCGAGTCCGCGACCCCTTGTCATGACGCTCAAATGGTGGGGCTCTACCTGGGATCGAACCCTGTCCGCCTGACTGTTCTGGCTGCAAAGTCAGAGGATTACACCACTGCGCCACAACACCTTCAGTGCCTTTGCATTCCACTGCAGAATGGTCTATTCTACCGAGAACTGTTTTTAGTATCTGATATCTGATACCTGATATATGTTGCATGGAATATTTTGCCAATATTTCAGCTTTTAAAGCTCAAAATTATTGGATCTAATGACGATTTGGTTGGTTTCTAAAACTATCAAAGCCTTTTCCTTTTATAATAGTTGCAATGAGTGGCTATTGCTGAATTTTAGCAAGAGAGAAGAGAGAATTTGGTCAACAAGGAATATCGTTTTCTCTCCACTGGCCCGAAGCCCGAAGGAGTTCAACGGCTTCTTCTCGATTGTGAAACCAAACTTTCTTAATTTAAATTGATTTAGATGTATGGTCTGCTGCATGATTTCCATTGGGTACCTTCATAGCCTGATTCTGTTTTCTCTCAATTTAGTTGCAACAGAAGATTCAAAGTGTCATAACAAGAGAACTCCCAGGAGCAGGAATTACATCATCATGCAAACAATTTTATTCTCCTGAGTACTCAAAGGTATGAACTACGAATGCTAATTTATTGGTCAAACGATTTAATTAATGGAGGGCCCTTTGAAAACCAGCACTTATGCTGAAGGGCTACCCTCCCCAGTTAAAAATTGAAATATTAAGTATGAAAAAAATTAAAGATATTATTAAAAAAGCAATCATGATTACTTTTATGCAAAGGAAAATGTTTGTGACAAGATTTTTAACAGAATATTCTGAATGGAAATCGAAGTGTTGCTTGTGGAGAGCAATAGCAACCTTTCATATCTTATGACTTAAAAGTTTTCCTATTTTTGTATCAACTCATCTGAAACATGAGGCAAACATTTTTTGCAGCTAATGTTGCATCGCCTTGTTAATTGTCATTATGAGTGGATAACTTCCTGTCGAACCGTGGCCAAACGTGCAAACTCTGTTTTCGAACATTTGAGATCTTGCTTGTCTTTGAACTTTCCTAAAGAACTCATGGCGTAATAATTTGAACATAAAACTGAACTGTAAATCAACTCTATCTTGACATATCTCAATCACGTGCTTGTCCTAAATGTCATTATAGCCAAGACATCATAACAACAGTATCTCTTTTTCAACCAATTCTTTTTTAGGATAGCCAAACTGACAAATCTGGTTTTGAGAAGCAAAATTTTGAGTGCTTGCGTAACAATCCTTTTTTTGCCCGGACGAATGCAGCTGCGGAACTGGAGCTGCCTGCGCCTCCTATCAGTCGCTGTTGTGCTCATATTTCATATATTTTTTCATATTTCAATTTTTTAACTAGGGGGAGGGTAGCCCTTCAGCAAAAGTGCTGATTTTCAAAGGGCCTTAAAATACAAATAAAACTAAAGCTGAACTAAGGTACAATTTATAAGAAACCTAAATTTTAAACGACAATATGAAATCCTCATGTTAAAAACCTATTTACGGATACTAAAAAAACCTAAATACTTATAATGCAACAAAACAAATATTTACAATGCGACGGGTTGTTTGAAACGAGTGAGATTGGAAGCTTGCTTTGACTCGGCTGAGAAGCTGTTCCACAGCTTTGCCCCTCTATATGAAAAACTGTTTTGCGCTATAGATGACTTTCTCTTGGGCAACCTCAAGTCCGTCTTTGTATTGCGGAGATTAATAGAGGAGCATTGTGAATTCCGTGTGAAGAGATTTAGGCACTTGAAGACCATTATTTCAGATTCTGAACTGTTAAAAGATATCCTTGTAGTGTTTTTAGATGGATTGATTGAGTTTTTGCTGTTCGTTATTTCTAGATAATGCAAGAAAGAAGCAACCCATCGCTTGTTGGGAAACTCACATTTCCAGTTCGACACGCAGACACAAAGCCAGGAGTTTACAAAGTTGTTCTGCGGCCTGATGAGTTCATGAAACTTCATACAATTATGGCAAATTAACTTTTGCGAATTTAAATATAATTAGAAATGTTTACTTTATGTATCAAGTGTCCCAGCATTGCGTACCAGACTAAGTTTCCAAAAGTTGCATATCGTTTGTGCCCACTACTAAATGGCAGAACATTCCCTCGATTTTAAATAATATAACAGCGATGGCATTTGTGCTTTTTTATTGAAATTTTTTTAGTTGAAAGCTAAACGACTGATACATGATCTGTTAAAGTTTGGTTGCCTTTCAGTGACTTTGAATTTTACAAATATTTAGTGTTGGAGAGGACCTGGAAAACCGCCAAAATGCGTGATCAAATATTTGATGAGCCTTTGACATCGATCAGTTAATTTATTGAGATGTTGTGTTCTATTTGTTAACAAACTTACCCCCACCCCCCCCCCCCAAATACGGTCTAATTAAGATGAATCTCCAGAATGTTTGAGCATCAAAACAGCTTTATCGACTCCGTAGCGAATGGGTTCTTTCAGCGTATTTCTATTTTCACGATAGATTTTTCCGGTACGGTGATTGTCGGGTCACTCAACATAAATAGTTGTTTATTTATATGTATCAATGAGAAATTAAGGTCTGAGTTTAATTAATCAAGTTAGATTCAGTTCACAAAATCGTCTTTAATTTCTCGCGTTTTTCTCTTCTATGGAATCGCTACCTTAACAAGCCATCAAAGTCACTAAATTGCTCTCCGTAAATTAACTGCAAAGGGATTCAGTGCAAAATATTTCCACAGGGAAACCAGATTAACTGTTGATTTTTGTAGTTTTTGTTATTTGGTAATTTATTCTATTTTTGTAATCAACCTCCTGTTATTTTTCGGCCTCGCTTCGCGCGCTCCTTCGCAGGAAGTTCGCTGCGCAGCACAATAGAATCACGGAAAATAACAAAAATTACCAAATAACAAAAACTACAAAAATCAACAGTTAATCTGGTTTCCCTGTGATATTTCGTTGAATTTCATTTGGTGAAAGATTTGAGAAAATTTCGGCGGAAGTTAAAGCCGCGAACCAACAATGAATATCGATTCACTGATTTATTTAGTAATTTGTTACTATTAATTAAGAAAGAATTTAAGCTGGAATATTCTTGATAGTATAAAAGTATTACAAAGAGAAAAATGTACCAGTGATGAGTTAAACTGAGTGAAAGTAACAAATAATTCTAATCTGCAAAGATTTAATATAAA
Source organism: Aurelia aurita (assembly GCA_004194415.1). Taxonomy (NCBI): domain Eukaryota; kingdom Metazoa; phylum Cnidaria; class Scyphozoa; order Semaeostomeae; family Ulmaridae; genus Aurelia; species Aurelia aurita. The sequence goes on along the minus strand of REGM01000080.1, from coordinate 866,335 downwards.
ATGAGAAACATGAAGGTGGAATGACAACTATATTTTGCTTTTTTGTATGATCAGAATTCTTCGTGCTTCTTTGCTTACGAAAACTTGTGTAACTTAAAATTTCGCTGATTTTAAATTTTGATGACAAGTTGTTACGAAATTAAATTGCAACGAAAAGTTTTGCTGTTAATGTATTGTCGAGATTATCTGTTGCCAGGGGCGGTGCTGACCCATTAAAAGTGAGGTGGAAAAGCAATTGAACCTTCTGGTCTTGGTTGCAAAGAATACCACAACAAAAGGCCAAGGCACAACCCTAAACACGCCTTGAGCTAGCTATGATATCTGGAAATCTCTACCAGCTGGAAAATTGTTGTACTTGAAAAATAAATTGAACTTATGTCGAATCGAGGTGTTTGAGCTTGGTTTTCCACGGTCATAATTTGATTCATGCAACAACCCTGAGATTTCAGGCACGAGAATTGTGCTATGCAAGATTTCTCGTCAAACACCAGATATTTGCCTCTACTGAGGAAACATTTTGCGAAAAAAATTATTGATTTATGAGGTACTCAGCCTTCAAGAATTTTGGAAACTGCAGAACTATTCAGAACATCTTGTGAAGGAGACATCAAAATATTAACAATCGGTGTGATCAACTTGAAACAAAGTAACTTCTATTTGCAAATCAAATGGAAGATGAGGCTTTCTTCCTGCCCCTTTGGAGAAACGCCCCTTTCTTTATCCAATATCTCCCCATTTGGAAAATCCAATTCAATTCAATGGTCAGTTCCAGACTCTCACATGTGGTGCGCAAGAAAAGCAATTTGAAACTCAAGAAAGAAGTTTCAGTTCAGGTCGAAGTCCTTCAAATTCAAATGCATTTCTGACAAGTTTCCAAGCATCATGTCGGCAATATTCTTGCCTGAAGATGTCCGCGAACTACTCAAGGGTAAAACTGTCATCTATATTGGTGATTCAGGTATGCAATATTTACAAACGAGGACATTTTTTCTGTTGTTATTGGCTGCCTGCCCGCTTTAGGCCCATTGCTTCCCTTCGACTGGCAAAGTCTATGGTGTTGAAGATTAGCTGTCTCCTAGAGCATCAAATGTTAATTTCTGGTACTTATTTGCCGTGAATATCAACTAAAGATGCATAAATACTTCCTCGGAGGTATTCTCAGAAATTTATTAGTTTGCTCCAGTCATTCTGCATAGTTCTTTTGTGTATCTGAACTGGAGATTCTGAACATTGTGTTTTGTTTTGAATTTATGGGAGGTCAGCCAAGCTGTGGGCCTATTTTTGGTGGGCTCATACTGATGTAACCTGACAACTTCTTTGTTACAAGAAGAGATTTATTTTGCTTCTGGGGTTGAAATTTCCAGCCTGTTTGTTTTTAAAGTAACTAGAAAGGCAATGTCATATGTATCTGCAAACTTTATTGTTTGTTTGTGAAATTCTCACATTAATTATGTGGAATTTCGAAACAAACACTTGAGTTTTATTTTCAAAATTTATTAGAATCGGATTCCATACCTAACATTCACAAATTTAAAATGGCGGCCCTTGTGCAGATACGCACACCTCTATAGGGCTTTGGTAGGGTTTTTAGTTAGGTTCAGTAGGGTTTTTAGTTAGGATCAGTACAGGCACAGGTGTGCGTAAATGCACAAGCGCCAAAATGGCTAGTGCAGCAACAGTTTGAAAATAAAATTTAGTGTTTCGTTCAAACCTTTTTAAACGATGTCATAAAGTTTCTTAAAGAAATTAGTTTCATTTTCATGCTTTTTTTACTGCTTTAGCAGTGACATGTTTTCGGCCTTTTTGGTCTTTTTTGGCTTCCTAACAGCAACAACAACCTTTGTTATGTAGTAGCCTGCAATATTAGTAGCAAATAACTAGTGTCTTGGGGGGTTTTGGGGCGCTAGCCCCACATTTATGCTTTTAGAGGTCCTGATGATGTGACAGGAGCAGTCAAGTGTATTGGGGGGTTTTGGGGCGGTAGCCCCACATTTCTATCTTTACATTTGCTTTTCATTGGACACTAATCACAACAGATATCTCTCCAACTCTGGACCTGGAGTTTGACAACTTTGATAGAAAACTATTAGTAATTGACAAAAACAACAACTCGTTTGATTTTGCTAATACTTTTGTACCAAAATTTTATATCAATTTTTAATCTGTTTCGTTTCGTTATTGGTGATACAACTTTTTTGTGGTCTTATGCTTTCCTCAAGCGCATGCATTTATTAACGTATCGTTATGTCTAGTAATAGTTTTAATTTTGTTAGTAACCCAATTTTTACTTTATGGAAGGGCCCCTTGAAAACCAGCACTTGTGCTGAAGGGCAACCCTCCCCGTAGTTAAACAAATGAAATATGAAAATAATATATGAAATATGTCAAGCAAGAAGGAAAAAACAAGCTTGCATTTTTTTAAAAGAAACTCTTTATATGACATTGTTAGAAAACTCAACTCACTTTCAGATTGCCAAAGTAATGAAAACTCAAGAAGTATTGGGCAAATATTACTCAGGACCTGTAAGGATAAATTACAGGAAAATGCTTATGCTCCTATCAAAACAGAAAATGTATTCCCTGGTTAAAAAGTTAAATTCAATACTGTACAGTTTGTTTTTCAAAAATTGAAAGCTTCTTATCTGACTATTTTGCAAGATAACTGTTTGACCACTTTTTATTTCCTTTTAGTTCAAAGATCAATGTACAAAGATCTTGTGCTATTATTTCAAGACAAGCGGTACTTGACAGACAAAGAATTGCGCAAAAAGGTATATTTTTATCTATATTTGCTGCCGCAACCGTTCAGAAGAGTTGCTGATTCCCTGTATTTGCGATGAACTGAATTATGTGATATTCCACAAGCTTCTTTCGATAACTACACTCACTTTTTGTATAAGAAACTTGGCTCTGAACATTCTAGCACAGTTTCTTAACTTTAGGCCCAGTTTTTATATTAAAAGTTTCTTGTACATAATTTTCATAAAATTGAATTTTACAATTTATCATAATTTATTGAGGACCGCAAATATCACTTTTGAGCCCAGAGGATTACATGAAAGAACCAAATCATAAACAAAAATTATACTTTTTAGTATTATTTGGGTTGGTAATGCAGCAGTTCTTAACCATAAATTGAAAAAAATTCTTAACTTCTATTGGATTGGAGCAGTCACTTCTTGTAGGGTTGCTTAATTTTCTGGAAGATGTTACTGCAGTTTCTTGTAAGCAGTTTCTTATAAGAAAATGAGTGTATGTAAAATCAATAAGATTATCAAAAATATACTGGGTAAGTCAGAAAAACCGTGGGGTGTTTAACAAGCCATATTTTGTTGAAAAACAACTCATATTGTGTTGAAGTTTAATAATCCAGAAGAAAGAGAGTACTTATAGTTTTTTTTTTAATCTGTCATTTCTTTCCATATTTAGTTCGATTTAATGAAAGTTATCGTTTTTCTCAAAACTTTCTGCTTCCTAGCAACAGGCCTTTTCGTGAGGAAATGTCCACAAGGGCGGCTTATCGCCCGCGTAGTTAAGCTTGCGAGGGCGATCGCCCCCTTAAAATAGTCCCACATTTTTACTCTTTTTACTGATAGGCAATGAAAGCTTTCAACGTGTTATGTTGTTCTTGTATCAGTGATGCTCTCCTTCACCTGACTTTTTTTACTTTTGTGAAGAGAGAAGAGAGTCTGCTCACATGTACACACTTATAGCGAAAAGATTTTATTTCATTTGGTTTGTAATATTCTTCCTCCTTGCTCCGTTGTTTTGCCCTTCAAGTTAGAGAAAGGTCAAATCAGTTAGGCCAATCACTTTCCTGTTGTCCCATTTGATTAAGTGTGAAGCTCCATCCAAGATAAATAGAGATTCCAGGAGAGTCATTAACAGATTATAGAAGGGGATTAGAGTAGAGAATATAAGCCCCTGAAACAAAACACCCAACCCTCTTTTAAAAGTTTGTAGGAAAACTTTACGCAAACTCGTAGTAGGCCTGCTCTAGAGAAGGGCTACAGAAAGTTAAATCAGAGAAAGTTTTCGTAGCAAAGTAAGATTATTGTGAGTATTGTTCATTTTATTGTCGCTCCCTGATCTTTTACAACGCTAGGAACTTCGATGAAAAAGAAGGTAGGTGTGTCGAAAAATGGAAGAAAATGTGCAAACATTTCGGAAACACTTCTGTCGAAAATAAAGAACATGTGCAATGATTATTAAGGATCAGTACTTCCTCTGTATCTTGCAGTTCTTTAAAGGTTTCTTGTTAACTTCATTTTGCAAAGATAAATTCAATAATATTTAGAGTTTTGTTTGGGTTCTTTTTGCATCTAGTTTGCTTCACCAGGCCAGTCCAGTGGGTAGCCTTCACAACGGTTTTCTTTCGTAAAGAACTCGAAGCGCGATTGTCATTGAACGAACAATTTAAATCAAGAGGGTTTCGTTTCGTACGTCTTTTTTACGAAATCGTTTTTATGTTTGAAGAATGAAAACATTATGGAGGGGCTTTTGCTCAACCGGAAGGAATACACCTATATACCTATATACCTATATACCTATAGACATAGGAATCAGGAATGTTGTAACAATAGGCATTATTTGCGCATACAATCAAAACAATAAATCAAGCATCTAAGATATTTACAGGCATTGTTAATATATACAATCGAAACAATTCCGAGATATTTGGGCAAACAATCAAATTTGGGGCAATTGCCAATTGATATTTCTTCATCAAGGTTAATTACTTGTTGCTCCTAACAATCTGGCTGTTAATGAAGTCATCAATGGATCTGGCAACTCATTAACAGTAATTTTCAAAATGTGATCTCTTTGATATTGGCAAAGTTCCCTTACTGACTGAAATCTCAGCAAAAAAATTAATAATTTCATGTCAACATTATCTACTGTCGCCGATCTTCTCCACATTTACTGTTTTAGAACTGTAGTAATTCTGATAACAATCATGAAATCTAACCCTAGAGAGGTAGCAAAGTTCCCTTACTGACTGAAATCTCGATCCAATATGGACGATCTGGCGATTGTGAGGTAGCAACGATGATGTCTCAATAAAATAAATAATTTCATGTCAGCATTATCTGCTGTCGCCGATCTTCTCCACATTTACAGTTTTAGAGCTGCAGTAATAGGACCACTACTATTATAGCCTTTTGAGCTTAGAGAACTACAAGAAAGAACGAAATCTTTAACAAATGTCGGAAATTGAACATTTAGGCCTTAGCCTTGGTCTATTCAAGTGGGCCAAGGCGGAGCTAAGTGAGTTTAAGGGACGAATTTATGGGACGGAACATCTAGAGAATGCAAACGAACTCTCTGCCAAAAGAACGCTAATTAGAGATCGCTGAGTTTTCGCACGCTTCAAATCAGAACACAGGAATACAAGGAAAGCCAGGCACAACAACAACGACCTGCACGGGCATAGGGACACAGGGAGGAACGGGCATAGGGA
>REGM01000080.1:786171-860542 GCA_004194415.1 Aurelia aurita | reverse complement strand
TAGCCTACGAGTAGACCCATTATTCAAAAGAAGAAAGGGTCTACGAAATAATGAGCAAAAGCTTGCTACGGCCGCCCAACTAATTATGTTAATCCCCTTTTCAAATAATTTGTGAAACGCGGTCTCTATAAAGGCAGCATAAATTAAGTTCTAGAAATCTGGAACCACGGTAGCAAGCTTTTGCTCATTATTTCGTAGACCCTTTCTTCTTTTGAATAATGGGTCTACTCGTAGGCTAGGTTAATATGAATCTATATAATTCAAGGCCTATTTTAAGAATCTTGCGAAATCAGCCAAAAAAATAATCTCTGTTTGAAAGGCCACTGCTCCCTGGATATCAAGAAAATAGTATTGGCAAATATATTATTTAATGGGGGACAAGTTCAAATCGATTTTAAAACTTATCTGACTGAAATCGGCCACTCTGCTCTGAAATTATGAGGGATTTTCTTGAGAAAGCCTCTCCAAGAACCTTCAAAACAGGCCTAAAATTTTCTGCCTCACAGCAAGCAATGGCTTTTACATACTTTAGCATGTGTTATCCCTTTGGGAGGATGAAAGTGTCATCCTGGGGGCATAACAGCATTATTCCGGATGATTTCATCCTCCTGTAACATGTGCTAAAACATGTTGAAGAAGTCATAGCTGTAAGGCAGAAATACCAGGAAAATTTTGTCGTGATTTTTGGTCTGTTTTGAAGGTTTCTTAAAGTGGCTTTCTCAAGAAAATCTATTTGCCAAGATATCTAATATTGCTTAAATTTCGAAAACCTTTTTGATGCTTTTTTGTGCAAAAACATCAAAAAACTTAAGGTTATGGTAAACGTTTGTAGCACAAGATTGGGTTTTCTCTCCCCAAAAGCCAAACTATTAGCGGAATCTAGTTAAACTATACATCATTCGATGCGTAAGAATGTAGGGATTCTAACCATATCAAAATAATTGGCAAAGATTGTAAAATATTTTTTTCAAGGCAACTTTATTGCTTAAGAGAGCATACTTCCTTCAAAAGCTATTTTGTACGCTTACGTTTAACGTAACAAAATCTAACTTATATCAACAGGAAGCGCACATCCTAAGCTACCAAAAGTTGTCTCAGATTCTTTAAATTCTTTAAATTCCTTAAACTCTTAAATTAAACTTCTCTGCCCTCCCACAGTTGTATTGGGCTATAAAAGGCAGACCAGAGGACATACCAAGATTCCGAGACATGTTTGGCTTGCCTGAAGCCTGCTCTGGTAGTGTGCAAAATGTGGAGCCATTCGATTGGTTCCTTGGGTACAAAATAACTTTTTCATACCTGCACCTAGTGGATTTGTAAGTCCTGAAAAAGGGCTTTTTACTGATGCCACTTCAAATGTAAACATCAAGGTCAAATAATCCACAATTTAATCAGGGTCAAATAATCCACAATGTAATCCGGGTCAAGCAATTACCGCTTATAAAGCAATTTGTGAATTTAAACAAAGTAATCGATACATATAATTTGGTTTCATGTTTGTTTTCTAACACACAACTGGCTTAATAGGTCAAAAAGCTAGGATTAGGATTTAAACCACACAGAAAAACTTTGCATGAGAAGTTACAGTATCCTTCTTTCGATTAAGAATTCTACTTTTTCAACATTTCTGTTACTTAAAAGTCGGGCTTCTGAGATTTGAAGAAATCCGAAAATTGGCTTTTTTGGCCTACAAACGTTTACCGTAACCTTAAAGGGAATCAGTCTTGTTAGTACAAGGGTCTTTGAGTTTAAAATTTCACTTACTTTGTATATAATGCTATTTTCACTCACTGGAAGAAAACATTCTTTTTATTTCATGTAGGATGCACCATCCAAAAATTAAAATTGCCATCCAGATTTTTTCCATCCAGAATTTTTGCCATGAAAACAGCCTTGTCCTGGAGCCAGAAGATACGTTTCTGATCCTTCATAGAGAGAATGAACAAGCCATACATTTAAGAACATAATTTTGAAAATACAGAGTTAAAAGGTGTTATATTATCTGTTCAGAAGAAAAATGGTTTCTGTTATACTACTTTTCAACTCTCAAGCCTTTTACAAGGTACTGCAAGACAGTACTAAAAGAAAAAGATATTTCGCTGCAATAATCTCTTTACTCTCTGCTGCCAAATAGACTCCCATTTATTAACTTTAAAAAAATTGTCCACCCCCAAACCCTATTCCCCCCCCCCCCACTAATTTATTTCATTGAAAGTTTGAGCATCCATTTTCACTAAATTAGGCGAAATCGATTAAAAGCTGCTATAAATGATACTTTTGTCATGAAAAATTTACCCCCACTAATTAAGGCCCTCCTGCATATCAAGTTTCAGATTTCCCACCCCCCCCCCCAAGTTATTAAGATGCCCCTTCTATTTGGCACCCGACAGTAGCCATATAGATTTGTGAAGCCAAAGCAAAATGTATGCGTTTTTGTTCGAACAGGCTAAACACGCTTCCTAATCTGTCACCATATGCGTTTGGATGAAACGATTTCTGTGCATTTACAAAGTAAACATATCTGTGTGGATTTGGAAGTAAGCCCAGCATGTTTGCTTCTAATTCTTTTGGGAGTTATCTATATTACTAACGTCTGCGCAGGTGAGATCAAAGGCTGAATTTGTTTGTCTGCCATATTCATTCCTCAGCTCTCCCATGGCCCACAAGCTCGCTCTTCATCTCGAAAAATCGACAGGAAGATCTATATGTGTCATTGGCATTCGATATGTATATCACAATGAACAATTAAACTTCGACTGCAAAATGCAAAACTCAAAGCTCTATGCTATGTGCAGATATACATTTCTACTTAATTACTATTTTCTCAGACGAACTACAGCGAAGCTAAAAGGAGGCACAGTGAAGCTGCACGTCGAACGGGCCTAGTTGTACACTAATGGATGTTTATTTTTAACTTAACAGGGTGAAGAATGTTTCCTGGGAGATGAACTCATGGAAGGTGGTGTTTTAGATGGGATGAACAATTCAACGAAATACAGAGAGGTACGCAAATATCTTCATGACAACTCAACAAAAGTCCTTTACTTTTTCATCACTGCTTGTTTTGGTGAATACATTGAAATGCTTCTTAAAAAACTCATGAAACCAGATATCATATTCATGAATTCATGTTTATGGGATATTCATCGTTATGGCACAAAAGGGTATGAAGGTTATGGGAAGAATTTAAGTAAACTTGTTAAAGAAATCAAAACGCGGCACCCAAATACCCTTTTTACGTGGACGACAACACCACCAGTTGCTATGAAAACGAAGGCTGGGTTTATCATAGACCCTGAGAAGAATTATGTGAAGGTTAATGAAGTTTTGAAATGCAATGACACTGCGAGACAGATCATGACAAGAGAAGGCATCCCATTTGCTGACTTCGCAGAAACATTCAAGCATTTCGTGCATCACAGAGCCGGAGATGGTGTGCATTGGAATGAAAGGGCCCATCGGCGGATGACTAATATCTTACTTGAAATTGTATCAAGGCATTTTGATAAATCAATTCCACGGCCTGTTAGTGATGATTTCAATCAATCGAATGAGTTTGCAGAGTTTGAGAACAGACCACCATTCCCACATAGTTACTCACATCCAGAATTTCGTGACAACAACTGGGATTCGTTTAGAGATGACCGCTGGCACAGTGAATCTTTCAACAACGGCCCCATTTATAATGAAGATTTCATAATGGGCCTTGACCGGAGCTATGGCAGTAACTATAGTTACTTTGAAAGTGATGAGGAAATGTCCCCTAGATACCCACCCCCACCTCCTGGTAGAAGGATGTTGATGGATCGTCGATCCCCTCCCCCTCCCCAGATTATGGGACCCCCTCCAGTTCCAGGGTATCAATATGGCCCCCCAAATGAGCAACAAATGATGTTGAGAGATGGAAGAAAACGGAGTCGTGAGGATGAGTATATGGATAACTTTAACAAGAGACCAAGGATGGAACCACCTGGTAGGCGATTATCAGGCCCAGAAAGACGGCCACCTCCACTGCCTTTAGATTGGAGGACATCATCACCTTTAGACAGAAGAGTTCCATCACCGCTAGAAATGAGAAACCACTCACCTCTCTTTGACGGAAGACCACCACCTTTTATGTATGAAGAGCGACCAGCTATTGTCATGCCAGAGAAGGGACGGTCACCTTTGGAACAGAAACCCCCAATCAATAAACAACCAGTGGGTGCAGGGAAAAGGCCTATGCTCCCAAGTAAATCCCCAGTAAATAGTACTGCTGGTGGCAAACTGCCTGTCAAGCCGCCCAGTCCTGCAAATGAGTGGAAGCCAATACTTGCAGCCTCAAAAGGATCGCAACAAGGGAGAGGTAATACGAAAGGAAATGGTATTGCAGGACAACAGAAGGAGGAGGACTTTACAAAAGATGTTACGTTTGACGAAGAGGCAAGTTCTGAGGTTGTTAAGGTTGGAGACAAGGTTCTGCTAGATGAGAAGCCAGCAGTTGAGAGTAAACCCGAGGCATCAACTAGTGGAAATGCCACAGAGGTTAAAGACAATCCAGCATCCTCCTTCGCAGCATCGTCAACCACACTCAAAATATTGCAAAGTATCGGGAAAGCACCAGCTAAGGCCGAAGAGGATATTGCAAAACAAGACGAGTCTGCAACTAAGGATACCTCAAAAGCAGGACCAAGTAGTGACACCACAGAGGAAGATAGCTCTGAAAAGAATAACTCAGTTTTTGCAAGATTATCTGCAACGACATCCAAGATTTTGCAATCATTGAAAAATTCATCTAAGATGTTCAAGTCAAAATCAGCAAGTAGCAAAGTTGATGTTAACGATGTCAAAAGCAATGCTGCAGCTTCGAATTCCGTTGAAACAACAGCTGCAAAATCTGATACCTCTGCTGCAAGTTTGCCAGCTAAAGAGGCTGTAATAGGTGATCATGCTATGGATACTAATGGCTCTGAGTTGATGGCAAGTGGAGATAACGATGAGAAAAATGATGGGATGAAAGAGGAGGATATTGACAAGCTATTGGAGGAGGATGACCCAGTTAACTGTCTCGCTGGAGAGACTACAGATGACATCACAGATGAAATGGATGAAGATACCAAGGGAGTGACAGCGAAGCCAAAACCGAAATTTGCGTTTTATGATGTTGAAGTGTCCATGGAAGAACTGGAAGCCTTGTTAGATAATTTTGATGAAGATAGTTACGACATAGATTTACTCGATGAAGAGTCATTGTTGATGGATGATAGTGAGAAGTTAGCTGGTGTAGCCGCTTCAAGTGCAGAAAACAAAGAAGAGGAGGTTAAGGAGGACAAGAAGGAAGATAGCAAGGGCTCTGAAACTAAGGCCTCTGGGTCCAGTGTAGAAGCTTTAACCTCAGTTTCTGATGGAGAATTAGAAAGTAAATCTGAGTCAACGGCTGTGTCAACTGGAAATGCGAATAAGGATGTAGGATCTTCAGTGGTTGCTGTTAAAGATTCTAGTAGTGTCGATGCAAGTAACAAACAAGAAAAGCCTGGAAATAGTAGCACCTCTAACAGCGCATTACCGCACACTAGTATTAAGATTTCTACAGGAAGTGTAGCTCCAACTGTGACTGCCAAGAACCAGCCCGTAAAGGCAGCTAACAATGTGCAGAAAGCAAATACTCAAACGACTCAAGCAAGACCAGTTTCTAAACCTGTGGGGTTATCTAAGGAAGCTGTCAAGAATATCCAAAAACCTCCAATTAAACAAACACAAAAACCACCCTTAAGGGAACTGCCAAAACCAGGCCCAGTACAGACACAAAAACAACCAATAACCCAAGTACCAAAACAAAGCACAACACAAGTGCAAAAACAACCATTAAACCAACTTCAAAAGCAGCCGTTGCGAGAACTACCGAAACCAATCTTGAAGGAGGCTCCAAAGATCACAACATCAATCACACAACAGCAGAAACCGAATCAGGTACCACCTAAGCTTGCAGTTGCAATGAGTCAAGCTAAAGGAGTGCCAAGGCCTGGCATAATAACGCCAAAGACTACGTTGAGTGGCCCGACACAGCCACCCAAGCCACTTGCTCAATTCAGTATGGGAAAAGCCACTGTAGGCACATCAAATGCTAAACCTGTGCTTCCTTTCAAGCCAGTTGGTAACAAAACAATACAGAGCTCAAGTACTGTGGCAAAGTCACCTGTAAGAAAGCCGCTTGTTGCTCAAGCAGGGAAACCAGCAGTACTCACAACAACGGCGAAACTAGTGACCGGCTTAACGACCAAGATGACTGTCCCATCGAAACCTACTCTAGGTAAACCGGTCAAGGGGGTAAGTATTAAGCCTGGGCAAAATTTAACTAACCAACAAGTTAAGGTTCCCTCTCCAAGTAAGCCCCCTTCACAGCAATTAGGTAACAAAAAGAGTGGGTTCCCTTCGCAAGTAACTGTTTCATCGCTAAAGATTAAGCCAAAACAACCTTGTGTGCTAAATCCACCTTCATTAGATATGAAATCACCCTTCTTTAGGCCAAAAACGACGGCAGGAAAACCTGGGTTAAGTGCTCCCCCTGTTACAGCCGTAGCTGGAACTGCTGTCTCGAGGCCCCCGGGTATTCAAACTAATTCTCCGGTCAAACCAATTGTCAGTGTCAATACAAAGACGGTACAGCAGTTGCCAACAGCTGGAAAAAAGAGTTCTGCACCGAAAGTGGTAACCGCCATCGCAAAATCTCCGAGCAAGCCGGGTAGGATTACAAAGAAACCGGATGAAATAAATAAGACTCAGGAGAAATCAGGAACGGCTGCAGTCAATGCAAGCCCGACCGTAAAGAAACGTAAACTGAAGAAGGCTGGAGACACGCCCAAGGCTAAGAAAAAGAAAGTTACAAAGGATGGTGAGGGGAAAAAGAAAATTAAGAAAGTTTCAAAAGATAAAAAAGAATTAGTAGCTAAAAAGAAGAAAATTAAAAAAGTTGGTGCGATTAAAACGGCGACTGCTGACAGCGTTAAAAACAAAGATGCAACTGAACAGTCAACGACTTCTGATGTTACCAAAAGTGAAAATGTTACTGAACCAGAATCGATAGGGATTTTAGCATCTGCCGATAGGCCTAAAACCAAAAAATTTGAGAACCGTAGACCATCGCAAACACAATCGTTCACACCACACTCTCGGGAGATGACGGACATTCAAGGCATGCCGGGATATTTAGCCCAAGAACAGTACCAGCAGCAGTTAGCGCAGGCTCAGATGTTCGGCATGCCGCAAACTGTGAACGCAGAGTTTGGACTCAACGCTGCACAGGCACAGGCGCAGCTTGCTCAGCAAAGTGCAGCGCAAGCGCAGCAGCTACAATACGAACAACAACTTTACGCAGCACAGGCTGCGCAGTTTGGTTTTGCGGCTGGATACGCCCCCTCAGCAACATCAACTATGTTCAATGCTCAAACCAACATGGCGCAGTATCAAGGAGTAGCTACTGGGTTTTTTCCCAATCAAACTGCCGATCAAAGTACTGATCCCTCGCTGTTAGGCCTTATGTCGAAGAAGGAGTACGAACACTTAGCATGGATGTAATTAGTTGTATAGTTGTGCCAATTGCAAATATGTAAATAAGATGTAGGTTACTTGGTGTTAGTTATATTAGTATTTTGCAATGTTTTGTTCAGAATTTGTAGCTTTTATATTGGTGTTGCAGTAGCTATAGGTCTCTTTCGCGATAACACAGCAGTCCTCATTAATGTGCGCCAGGGCTGCTCGCAGGACCAAAATTTAATCACACATCAGTTCCTGGCACCTTAACCGTACTCAGAATGCTTTAGTTGCAGGCACCTTTTTCCCAATCATTTACTAGCAGTCACAGAATATTTTTAATGAGGCCTGTTATGCAATGCTATTTAACTCTTTGAGCAATAATGTAATACGTCTTTTGTGCTTTCAAAACTGGGCCTAAGCTCGGCGCAGCGTTTTTCTCGTGAAGGTAAATGAATGGTGGTTTGATGATTTTGTTTGGTAAGTTTTACCAGGTGCGCCAGAAAGAGTATCCAGTTTTGGAAGGCCGTGATAAATCGTAAACTAGGCCGATTTTCAAAATTGATGATTTAATCTTTCGTCAAAATCCCAAATAATACTTACCACTTGTTTCTATTTTTCGGCCGCCTTCTTCTCGCGCTACAAGCAATTTCTTGACAATTCCTTGGTCTAGAAACAGCCTAAATCGATCGAAAAGCATCGATCAAATTTTTTCTAAAGACTGAGTTGGATCAGACAACAAGACCCCGTTTAAACTGTACCGGTACAACTTTGGATCCGTAGCAAAAGTGTAACGGATCAGCCTTCTGTTTACACTGTTCTTGCTAATCCGTAACACTTTTGTTCCTCCTATATACAGGAAATTGTTGTTCTGGTTCAGTGTAAACGCTCTTGAACCGTAACAACTTTGTAGTGGGTCAAAACTGTACCTGTCCAGTGTAAACGTGGTCTAAGAAGACTCTTGAAAAAAACCTTGGAAATTAAGAAGTGGATTAGTTATGATAGTTGCACGAGCGGTTTCTCGATGCTTGCACACGCTTTTAGTATTACTTTTATTAATTCAAAAACCTTTTGCCTTTTTTATTTCATTTCAATAAAGTCTTTGCGTTGATAAAAATATTAATTTCTCTTTGTCCTTTCAAGTCGAGTCTTTACGAAGTTTAATCGATGCTTCATGATCAATTTAGGCCATTTCAGAGCCATTAATGTTCACGGAATCGCTTATAACTGGAGAAGTAGGTGGCCAAAAATAGAGAGAGAAAAGAATCGTCTTATTGGAATTTCTACCAATGAATAAATCATCAACCTTCAAAATCAACCAAGCGTCTCTGTACAAACCATTTTTTCATTTCATTTTGTATTATTTACACTCGGTAGCCCGGTCAGTCTTGTGGAGACTGCTTTACAGGGGGCCGTGCAAAAAGACTACAAAGTAAAAACCTAATTTACAAATATTGCTAACTTAAGTTAAATAGCCAAACCAAAACACCCCCGCGTAAGTGCGAAGACATTCTACCGCAGTGATCCCCCCGGTGAAATAAAGAAAGCAAAATCTGTCCCTGGAAAAGATGTGAATCTTCCTGGTACAAAACGTGCCGCAGGTGAAACCGCGGCGGCTAACCCCGGGGGAGAAATTTGAGAAGTTTTTAGAGCTCCTCGGCGAAACTTTGACAATTTACGGGGGTATACCAACGAAGCGATCCAACTTTTCAGATGTGTTATCGTGAACGAGGCTTGTTATCGTGAACGAGGCCTGTAGTATACAAGTTTAACTATTTCAGACTGATTCGCTTAATGTTCCAATGACTTGAACTGTTTAACGACAACCAACTAGTTACATAGGTAAGATGACCGAAAAAGTGAACATTTTTATAGAATCACCAAAATTGATCATATTACCACTCTGAAAATGTCTTCGTGTGCATTTGTGTCATAGGCCAAATTAATTTGAGTGATATTGCAAATTCTCGAAATCATTTTGAGTTTGTGGGAATTTGTGCTTTTAAAAGCTACCTGGTTTTGAATCATTCTCCAACATCTGAAAAGACCATTATCCAACCGAATTTTTGTCCCTCAATGTCCAGATGAAGCTTTTACATCATGTAGGGCTAGAACGTTCATATGGAATCGCATGATATACAGGGTGTTTCAGAAAAAACGCAACCCAACTAAGATTGAAAATTTAGGGGAAATGATAAGATTTGGATATATGTAATGGATACCATCAGAAAGCACAATCTACTGTATCTTCTTTCCAATGACATGTAGTTTGGATACATTTACGGAATTATTTATCATTTAATTGATTTTTAGCAAGTAGGCCCTATTTTAGATGAAGCATGCTGTAAAAGCAAAATCAAAACCTTTTTTGTCGTAAAATGTTACGAAACACATTTGTAAAATATTTGAGGCCTAGAAGCACTTGAGGTGATGCCCTTAGATAGGAAACATAAAATTTACTCCCATGAGATTATTAAAAATGATAAAATAAGCTCTCACAAAGATGAGTTTTCGCCTATGCAAATGTCCTACCTCTTTCCTGTATCTAAAATCGCCCAAATTAAGTGATGAATAATTCAATTAACGTGCCCAAGCTGCATATCATTGGAAAGAAAATAGATTGTATTTTCAGGTGGTATGCGTCAAGTTAATTCAAATGTTGTTATTTTCTGAAGAATCGCGAATAAAGGTGGGTTGCGTTTTTTTAAACACTCCGTATGGCCTTTCAGCCAAAAATACCATGTTTTGTAAAATACTGCTGGTCAAATATTGTTTTCCAAACTATAATTTCGTCATCTTTTTTCAATAGGAATAACATGAACTGTATCTCTGAAATTAATTTGCCCTTTGATACAAGTGCACAAGCAGAACTTTTTATGATAGGTACCAAAATCAATTTTTGATGATTTTTGAAAAATTTCCACTGTTTTCTTGGATCGCCGGGTAGGCCAATTCAGGTATGCTGTTTTTTTTCAGCTGCCCGTCCATGTTTGCTCTAAAAAGCGGTTGCCTAACAACCGTTTATCGTTATCAAGTATTTTGACTCAAAGTAAACATTTCATTCGTTGCATTTAGATTGTCATTGTTTGGTTAAAGATCCCGTTAAAGATCGATCGCGTAGGTGTTGTTGAGCTTAAGTTTTACCTGTTTATGCAAATCAAATGTACCAGATAAGTCATAAGCGTTTATTGAACTGTGTAATATCCACCCATTTTAAATAGAAAGGAAACTTACTTTGTTCCAATTACATGAACTTTTTCAAAATTCTATCGGGTACGAAAAGATACCTTTTCCACGATTTATGTGAAAGACGATGTAAATCGTTCACCGAGCCAAGTGCAAGAGGCTGAAACAATGGATGATAGATAGCGCTAAAGATGGCGCCAGGGAATTTTTACCGTGATTCTTTGCGTTTCATGATAAATCGACCAATCAAATCAATTGGTATTCTTTCACACATACGCAAAGCATCGTGGTAAAACATATCATAACGCCCTATTTGATGCAGTCGTCTATTACCAGTAGTAGGGGTGTTGACTAAGAATTTGCAGTCTTTTGCAATGTATTCGATCAACCATCTTTTGAGCAATTTTTGAAAATTGTTTTGCCTCACGGACCCCAAAAAGACCCGGAAACGTCAATCAAAATGATTAGAACCGAACTGATATTTGTAAGATTCTCCAAGACGAAAGCGTGTTGCTGTGATAGCATGGACCATCGTATTTCGTCTCTTCTACGATCTGCTTGGACTTGCTCAAGTCGTTTTGAAAGAAAAGAAAGGACTACTTGTTCCCAACAGCTCACAACTGGATAGCCGGATGATTTTGGTCCGGCATGCCGCCTTTTTTATTTTGATTTCTGACCAATTGTAATGATGGTTTTCCATTGTTTGTGGCTGGTTCCTGTTACAGACATCTGGTCATGCGAGGTCACACACCTTCCTCAAGTTCCATGAGTAATTAACCAAGACCTGTTTTGGCACAAATCGTCCTTTCTGTTTCTTTCAATACCACTTGTGCAAGTCCACGATCTCCTCTAACTAAATAAGTAGTGCAAAAATGCAATAAAAGAAGAATGCAAATTCTGAGTTAGCATCTCGGCTGTTGCTAATGTTTTTCAACCCGTGCAATTAAAGTCTGTATCACATTCGACTGGACGTAACTGTTTGCACCAGTCGTACTTTCCGCCTTGTTTCCTAGACCTGATGGATCATTTTCTGTTGCAACCAAAATTGGATTGATGTGAATATCTACCGGGTGAGTCAGAAAAAACGCATGCCGTTTGAAAGGCTACTGCTTCCTAAATATCAAAGCAGTAATATAGGTTATTATCTTATTGAATAGCCAGCATGTTCAATTGATTTTAGAATATTTCCTGGATTAAATCGGTCGTCACTCGGTTCCGATTTTGTAGAGGATTTTCTCGAGAAGTTCCCTTCGAAAAATGGCCTAAAATCATGATCAAATTTCCCTTATATTCCTCCTTGACAATGATAACTTGAAAACACTTTTGCGCGTCTTCTTGGGAGAAACCTACGAAATTTTATTTTAAATTTAAGCCGTTTTATGAGACATTTTGAAGGAGCCTTCATGGGAGAATCTCTCGTAACTCTGGAATGGAGATGCCAATTTAAACCAGTTGAATTTTTATAACAATTAATCATAGCGGCTATTGAACAAGACATTTGCCAAAATGATTCAGGAGACAATATTTTTCAAACATCGTGCGCTTTTGTTACTCACCCGGTAGACGTCGGATGATCATGATGGCAAATGCTTAGCCATTCCTATGGCACCCCTGTATATAATCTAGGCAGTTGCTTCATCCTGAGTGGTTTATCTTCCACGTCCAGTTTTGCTTTTTAACTTGCTTTATGTTGACATTAAATCGCCGTGGACATTTAGAACCGGCGGATGTAGCTCACAAATTTTACGTGAATAATTGTGTTCTAATTTCGTTTTCGTAATTCTTGCTTAATTTTCGAGGACTGACTGTTCGGTTACGTGTTATTTAGGAACCTGACACAGCTTGGATTCTGCATGTCCGGTTTTGAACTTATTGAACGCAGTGAACCTACCTTTAAATCCGCACCTTAGACCCTAAAGTCTTTGTGAATCGAAATGTTATGTAATTTCGCTGGAAAAAATTATGATCTCTTTTTTGGGCTAGTTTTGACGAAAGCCTTGATATACTAGATATCCAAAAATTTCCACGTGAGAAGGCTCGGCCGCTGTCAGAGTTTGGACGAGTATATTTTCATTTATACCGGCTGAGTAAAAAAAAGTCGAAACGTTTGAAAGCCTGTAGTCTGCTAGCTACTCATCACATGGTTTGGGTAACATGTCAACTTAGATAATAAAATGAAGCTTATTGGGGCTATTTCATTACCAAGGTAACCAGTTGTGTAGATACAGAGCCAGCCCTACTATTCTTTACTCGTGCGAATTTCTTTTAGCTGTTTTTCAGTAGCGTGATGCTGAATTCTAGCAAATTTGATCAAGGATTATGTTTTGTTATGTTTATGGCCTGTTTTGAAAGATTATGAGATTGAACCATTTTATATAATCACTCATAGCTAGGGAACTATACGACCGACTTAAACCAACTAAATTTTGTTATCTAAATTGACATGTTACCTACACAATGATAACCAGTTTGAAGAAATCTGGTGAACAGGTAGCAAACTACAGGCTTTAAAAGGTTTTAACTATTTTATACTCACCCGGTATTTCCAAAGAACGTTTCGCAATAGACAATAATGCTAAAGATGGCGGCCTCGAAAAGCATGCTGGTAAAATGCTCCCTGACGACCACCGAACAACATAGAAATTTTGGTCTGCAGTTTCGATTGGCTAGCTGTGGTTTAGTTTGGAACAAGTAATCAATGTAAACAAGTAGAAAAATTGTGTCATTCGAACGTGAATCTGTAATTAAAACTTCACTTCGAATGAAAACTCTACTTTTTCTGCTTTGGAAAGGTGTCCTTTCGAACCATGTTGCATTCGAATTCAAGGTCGGTTAGAATCCAAGCTAGCTAGTTGAAACGGCAGACCAAGATGTTTACGTTGTTAGGTAGTCGTCAGGGAACTTTTTGCCAGCATGCACGATTTTGACACCATGATGTTTCATACGTAAATGCGCAGTTGCCATGATTAAAAGTTGAGTGCAACTTCTTAAGCGTAATCATTTACGTTCAGTGATCGAGCTAATTAAAAGATTGTTGTAGTAGCAATTGTTTTGTTGTTAAGAATAACAAGTTTTCCAGTGTTGAAGATAGTAGGATTGTTACAGATAGTTTTATTTCACCATGAATTGACTGCCCTGGATGTTGAGTGATCACTAACAATGTGTCCGTTCTTACAATTTCGACCTTGACCTGGTTGGTGTGTTTTTGGGATCAACATAAAAAGATTTCGGCCATTGTCAAGTTTGGGATGAACAATTTTTCCGCAAGAATTTTGACCATAAATTTGTCATATCGAAATGTGAATGACCTGAGCTGAAAGAAAAACCAATACATGGCCTTTTTTCTTTACTTTGTTTGTTAGTGCACGCGCCGAGATTACAATACAATGCGCTATTTATAGACCTGTGAGATCTTATCTTTTATATCAGGCCATCACTTCAATGCACTTTTAGTTGCCACTCGACGGTTGACCCAGCAGACGCTAGTCAATCTGCCACGCGCATTGACCGTCGAGTGGATACTAAATAACATGAATACGCTGTGAAAACATCGCGGCTAATTTAATCTTAAAAACCGCCACCTTTGACCACAAATTTTCCAAAGACCATTCCGAATATTTCCTACAGCCCGTGGGCAAACGAGAGTTTGAATGTATGGTCTTATTTCCTGTCTCAAAATTCTTGTTACGAAATTATATTGAATAACAATTGGAAAGCGTAACACTATTTATTAGATGGAGATTCGCTACTTTATTTCTGCGACGCAAAATTGTGTGAAAAGGCTAATTACGCACCATTCCCGAAAAACCAAGGCCTGCTGAACTCAGCAAAAAATTTTGTTCAAAGACGACACTTGATTTTGACGAAGAAAAAGCGAGCCAATATTTCGTGTAGAGAATGATATATGATATATTTGAAACATATGTAAACCATGGGCGATAAGAAACGCGGTAGTTAATTCCTAAAAAAATTTCCTGTGTCCTTATGCCCAATCCCCCCTGTGTCCCTATGCCCGTGCGCGGTAGTTAATTCCTAAAAAAAATTTCTTCTTGTGTCCTTATGCCCAATCCCCCCTGTGTCCCTATGCCCGTGCGCGGTAGTTAATTCCTAAAAAAAATTTCTTCTTGTGTCCTTATGCCCAATCCCCCCTGTGTCCCTATGCCCGTGAAGGTTGTTGTTGTTGCTTACTCAAATCAGAACACAGGGAAACAAGGAAAACCAGGCACAACAACAACAACCTTCACGGGCATAGGGACACAGGGGGGATTGGGCATAAGGACACAGGAAGAAAATTTTTTTAGTAATTAACTACCGCGTTTCTTATCGCCCATGTTACTACCAACCTATAGAAGAACGTGTGCTTTGAGGTCTGCAGGGCACCACTCAGTTTTGCAAGGCAAAAACCATTTTCACCCCTCCAAGAAGATGGGTTTAGTTACGCCCCTGTCCAGGGGGACACTCAGTACATACACATNCCCTGTGTCCCTATGCCCGTGAAGGTTTTTGTTGTTGCTTCAGTCACTCAAATCAGAACACAGGGAAACAAGAAAAACCAGGCACAACAACAACAACCTTCACGGGCATATGGACACAGGGGGGATTGGGCATAAGGACACAGGAAGACAATTTTTCTAGGAATTAACTACCGCGTTTCTTATCGCCCATGTGTAAACCAACATTTATTGTTTAATCAAAGCCATCATTCAATATACTAAGCTCCTCTTTGGGAGACACAGGGTCACAATATGAAGCATCTTATGATGTTTTCTACAGATTGTCTGATGTTCATTCCCGGGTTTTACGCAATACTAAATGTAATCTTTTTGTACCAAAAATGATAACAGCTCATGGCCAAAAGTCGTCTGCTTTTCGTGTAGCTGACACATGGAATAAACTCGATTCAGAAACGAAATTAGCCCCATCGATCCAGTCATTCAAAACAAAACTGAAATCTTTGCTAAACTGAATTGTATCCCAGGGTAAATATATTTAAAATAAATAAATAAAGATAACTGAAAAGTGTAAAAATATAAAGCACAATACCAATCTAAAATTTTCAGATAACGCTCGATACACTCATCAACATTTTGCACGACTTTCCTGTTATTTAGAATCCCATCCAAGTGACGTCGAGGACGGCGAAAAAATCTCGAAATTGAGGTACAAATAGTTGCGCCGCATTTTTCGGTCGTATTTTGATTGCATTTGTAACGCGTTTTTACTCTGGTGTGAACCAGTTTTGAGTGCTGGTTGTTGTATTCTATGGCCAGTGTCTGATGAAAAGCTCTAGTATTACGAATTCTTGTACCCTGGATGCCAGAGAGGGTAGAATTCTAGATGCATGATGCACCGATTATGTGGGAAGGGAGGACAAGAATAACAGAATTTCTTACCAATTAGTTACCCAGTTCTCTTATCTGTATCTCTGTTGATCAGTTTGAGTAGAAAAAATCAGTAAACTCCACGAAACGTTGTTTTCTTTTGTCGTTTTCTCTTTCGGTTCTACTTCCTCTAGGGTTGCTGCGATATACGAAAGAGAGAGTTTGAAAATTTGCCAGTTGCAACATATTGCCTAAAAGAAGCAGAACCGAGAGAGAAAGCGACAAAAGAAAACAACGTTTGTGCAGAGTTTACTGATCTTTTCCACTCAATTTGATCAACAGAGATGCAGATAAGAGAACTGGGCAACTAAAATGGGTAAGAAATTCTGTTATTCTCGTCCTCCCTTCTCAAAAAATCGGAGCATCATCGCTAATGCTTCAACCGAACACAACCATAATCGACCATAATACTTTTCTACTATTTTGTTACTCTACCTTACACAACATAACACAACCTTCTACCTAGGCTACCTTCAAGTAAACACAAACAAAAGATTGTTCTATCATTTAGCTACAAATTCGAGTACGGCTATATTTGATCTGATGATAAATCCATAAATAAGTCCAGCAAGAAGTATTGTAATCACAAAAATTATTATTCCGTGAATGATAACAACATGAGCATGGCTACTTGATGCAGTGGTCAGGACAAGTGGAATTATGATGCAAATTATGCAGGATAAGATTGTAGTTGCTAATACCATGAATGCTGAGCTTTCAGGCACTGCGAAGGAGCATAGGGTTACCATTACCAACGAGAATGCACGAATTGCGAATTGTTTCCAGCGGCTATCTAAAAAATTGATTTACATAATATTGTTAGTGTTTCAAAAAGTATTCATGCGATACAAAACCTGAAAATCGTAAAATCGTTCGCCCCTTTCTTTCCCTCCTCCCCAGTGACCAACAAAGTCTGCACGCAGGCTAAAAGTCATCAGATAAGATGTGCGAAGGAAGAAGCGATGACAAGTTTAAAAAATCTACTGTGCAACCATCGTCTTTAAAAAACGCGAGCTGCTGTTGTTACCTACAGGAGTTTGTTCCTCCCTGTGTCCCTGTGTCCCTGTGTCCGATACCCCTTGTTTCCCTGTGCCCTGTAAACGTGTGAGTGACACGACAACAGCCTTCACGGGTACAGGGATACAGGGGGGAATTAACTGCTATAGGAAACAACAATTTGCGTTTCTTAAAGCCAATGTTGCAAAAATTTTAAATTGGCCAATCGTGGAGTGGAAAAGGCGTAGAGTAAAGAAAATCTTGTCGGCAAAGAATAGAGTTGTTATCTTCGATGTGCACCGCCTTTAGCTTCGAGGTCCCATCACAGTCGTGTGGTATTTGCGCTTGCTTTATCAACCAAACGAGAACTTAAGCAGGCGCTCAGATTGGCTAACTTCAAATAGGTAAGCATAATAACGCGCCAACGCGATGTCCTTGAAAGGTGCTACTATTTGTATGGTGGCAGTGAGCGAGCAGTGATCTTCATTCCTGTTAGCTGTATTGAATTACTTTACTTGGAAGTTTTAACTTGAAATTTGACTCTTTGTTCGCCAAAATTACCCAAATATCAGCTGAAATTTTGATGATCAAAATGACATGATCAGTTTCCTCAGAGTTATAACTTCAACCTAAGAATAAAGACTACAAAGCAAGCATTTCAAGAGCGTAGTTTGAGTTTTGGAAACGCTGGCATGCACCGCCCGGCAGCAAAGTCGCCAAAAAGACAACGTGAAACAGCCGATGTTTTCTTTAGTTCGCGTCTTTAGACAGAACACTTGAAATTCAAAAGGCTTTTCTTACCTTCCTTTGTAAGTGCGGAAGTCTCAAAATACAAATTCACAGCATTTAAGCTCAGCAGAATCACAAACGTAGAATTGATGCATAACAGAATCTTGATTGCAACAGCGGCAATAGTAGCGAATTTGTTGTTATTCTTGCTTGTGTGCTCAATCAGTTGAAACATGTTGGGAAGGAGGTTCAGTCCAAATGCGAAATATGACATCATTGCTGAGATAACGATGAAAATTGTTGGTATGATGAACCCAGTTGTAATTGCTCTTGTCGCACCTTCAATTTCTTTCATATCATTCAGCAGGATTGGAATTATTGCATGGAGCCCAAAGAACCGAATTAAATTGCATACTGATGTCGAAATGAAGACTATATAATCAGCGCTGGTGATTTTCCCATGGTCATCATATTTTGTGTTTTTTCGCTCCGAATTGCCGAGTAAAGTTGTCAATAACAGTCCGGCGAATATACTCGCAGAACCAGTTAGAACCGCCAAGAACCAGTATCGTTTTGGTGATTTCAGGAACATTAGGGGTAGCAAGACAACGCTAAGTATTACTGTTACAAGACGGTATTGATTTCCTGGCAGGAATTTCGTAGATTTTACCTGATCTTTCACAAGTCCAAACAGCAGCAGTGTTATTTCCTTCATGACTGTCATGGAGTTTACGAACAAATATAGTAAAAATAAAAAAGTCAACAAAGTTCGCCATTTCGGTCCTGATACATGGGAAAATGAAGTTGCATAGAATAAAAACTGCTCCGGATTCTCGCGTTTTGAAACAACGGAGCTACTGATCAAAATCCCAGTTGTGTAGGCAGTTACTATGGCAACTAGAATGATGACGCTGACACCGCCCCATCCTGTGTATCTGAACAGAATTGGAGAATTGATCATTGCCATGCCAGTGAGGTAACTCATTATGAAGAAAATAACGATTTCTGATGAGAGTTGTCCATTTTGGCTCTGCCTCCTACTCGCAGCCTCGTCTTCAATCGTTTCATCATCAGTTGCTATGGTAACATGCTTGTACTTGCTGGCTGCGTCACTTTGATATTCTTCTGTTTCTTCTCTATCTTCTTTTTCATCTGAAAAGTTTTCTACAAAACAACGATAGCATTATTTATTCGGTGATTCAAGAAAACTATCGATGTTTGCCGAGGTGTACAATAGACAGTAACGCTAAAGATGGCGGCTGCGCAAAGCATGCTGGTAAGGAGCTCCCTGACGACCACCTAACGACATAAAAGTTTTGATCTGTCTTTTTGACTAGCTAGCTGTTTTAAAGTTTTAAACAAAGAATCAATGTAAACAAAAAGGATAATTTCGTAATTCGAACGAGAATCTTATTAGACCATTATTGACATTTAGAAAAGGGTCTGGGGAGAGCAATATTTTTCTGGTAAATGGCAGACACAAAGAAATAGAAATAGCTCCGTAGCAGCCATTTACCAGAAAAATATTGCTCTCCCCAGACCCTTTTTCTAAATGTCAAAATGGTCTATTCGAATCAAAACTTTAATTTTTCTGCTTTGGAAAGGTTTCCTTTCGAACCATGTTGCATTCGAATTCAAGGTTGATTCGAATTCAAGCTAGCTAGTCGAAACGGCAGACCAAAAGTTTACGTTGTTAGGTGGTCGTCAGGGAGCTTTTTACCAGCATGCTTTTTACCAGCATGCTTTTTAGCAAAACACAACAGAGTCTTTGGAGCCGCCATCTTTAGCGTTATTGTCTATTATGAATTATGCACGAATTTCACTAAATCACATATTTGTTAATAGCGTTTTGGTTCAAATCGGTAACACCATTCTAAATTCATGGGTAATTTGCATTTCCCGGCTTACTTCTGAAAGGACTGGAAAGGTTGATCCAATTTCTTCCTGCTTTAGAACAATAGTAATGCGTCAGCAAACGCCAGCACTTTTTTTAAATCACCCGGCACAGAGTACCGTTTAGGCCTGTTACGTTTATGGGTGAATTTAACCATGGGTGGTTAGACACTGCATGTGTGCTTCTATGGCGGAGCACCGCAACTAATATGCTTCTGCGGAGGAAAAAATTGTTAGTCAATGGTGGCCGACACAAGGATAGGAACAGAATCACTCTTATCATGAAAGCAATGTAAGTGCAACTGCGGTGTCTAACTACCCATGATTTAACTGTCAGAATTAGGAACTTTGAGATCTTAGGGAAGAGCTAATGATAATGACGGTAGTTTTAGAAGGGGGACATGAAAAGGGTAACAAAACTTAGTTTTAATTGAACGCAAATGCTTAGCATTAGAACTTTCGAATTCTGACTCACCCTATGTCGCAAGGAAGGTATACAACGTTCAGTGTCTATAACGTTCAGTGATAACAGACCTATCAGTGTCTTGCCATCGGTCTCAAAAATTTCTGAGAGAATTATCAAAGGACAAATGGAACGATTTTTTAAGCCTATTCTATCAAGTCTACTTTCTGGCTCAAGAGAGGGCTATAGCACACAACATTCGCTAATAAGAGTAAGGGAGATGGGAGCCAGATTCGGCTGGTATGGGTGGTACGGTCCTTATGGACCTGTCAGAAGCATATGATTGCATACCTCATGACCTCCCTATTGCTAAATTGGAGGCCTACGGATTCCAGATAAAAAGCTTGCGACTGATGTATAGCTACCTAACGAATCGAAAACAACGAATGAAAATTGGGTCTTAAAAAAGTTCTCAGAGCAATGTCAAGATAGATATTCCACAAGGCTCGGTTCTTGGGTCCTTGCTATTAAACGTCTTTCTAAATGATCTGTTCTATCTAAATGATCTAGTATATATTTCGAAAGTGATTTTCTTCCACTTGCGAATAGATAGTAACTACCTAGACTACGATACACTCATTTTTTGTATAAGAAACCGGTTATAAGAAACTGTAGGCTCAATTTTTCAAAAATTAAGAAACCGTGCTACACGGATTGGAAAAGCTGCGAGACTTTTTGTAATTTGCAATATAATTTTCTTGGGACACTCAAAATGTTTTGACACTGTACAATATTGACAAACTTTTGAGTGCGAATTCTGTTAAATAGTTGTTTTTGAGATTTTACTGGGTACTTTGAAGGCTTTACCAAAAGTAAATTAAATCTGCATTACGAGGCCGGTCCTACCACCTACCAGGCCGGTCCTAAGTTTCTTATAAAAATATGGGTGTACTTCACTCGTCAATGCCGTCAATATTGGTACCTTGGAGATAGAGATAGGGTAAGCTGGGGTAGAATGGGCCATTGACAAATGCAGGGATTTCATAGCCTGTGTTCCAGGCCTCTCTGTCTTTTTTTCAAGTGGTCTGGAATACAGGATAGGATTTCAGGGTTTTGAGCTGATTGGCTTTAAGGAGGTCCTAAACATTTGCGATGCATTGGGGATTTATTATTTTAGTTCCATTTACCAATTTCCCGATCAATTCGTTGTGCCATTTACTTACCTTATTTTATATTATGGATATTTTTACTTTGATTTTGAGATGCTGTAACTAAGCGAACTAAGTCTTGTGAAAATAGAAGATAAGAGGGCAGTTTTTCCTGTTGCGACATGTCTCTATCTAGGCCTAATCCGTCAACCAAAAAACCTCAAGTCACTGAATGAAATGAACCGCTTTGTTTATAGATGGCTTATAACTATGAAGAGAAAATTGGACAATGAACTTTTTCAGGCGTGATACAGTATGTTCATCATATTTTGAATTTGAAATTCTATATCTAAACTTTATGAATCTGTAAAAAGGGAAGTTTATTCGACCAAGAAGACGTGTCTCTAGGCCTACCTACTTCCGTCAACCAAAGAAACCTCAAGCCAAACAACCTCAAGTGTTTAACTATGAGAGAAAAGTTTGACAAATTGTGAGCTGTTTTACTGCAAAATTGTGTTTGTTTCGTAACTTCTTCGCCAAAAACTATAAACAAAACACTGACATGTATGCTTAAAATAATTGTCCTTACCTTCGTCGATAGGTATTCTTTGATATTGCGCTTCGTCGCTGCCTTGAAGGTGAAAACTCATATTGACGAGAACATTCACAGCTACATGCCAGCACAAATCCACAGATTGTTTTGAGTTGGTCTACCTAGCAGGTTACACTCTCAGAAATATTATCAAATTTCAACATCCACTGTTGGCTTCCTCTACTGTTCCACACACAAAAATTAACAGTTTCATACACCTGAATAAATGCAAAAGAAAATGAACAATTGTGTATTATTGTTACTTTGTAAATATTCGTCCCGCAAAAACCAGCTTTGTTCAACAAACAAAGAGGAATCCGAGGAGCGTTCGTTTGTTTTGCCAGCTAAAACTCACATATGCTATGTTCACAGCAATTTTTTTTTTATTATTGTCTTCTTACGAAAGCAAATTGTGATAAGCTGTGATTGTGCTATAGAAACTATCTTCAAGTCAAAGACGTTCACAGGTGGCGATGACTAGCTAAGGTTACGTTGCGAGAATTTACGTGGTATACTATAGACTATAGAGAAGTAAAAAAGTCTCTGCACTTACTATTCTTAATAGATCACGAGTGCAGTTCTTGGAATATTTCGACTGCACGTTTGGTCTTATTTATGGCTTCGTTCTTAAACACTACGAGAGTCTTTTGCTCCCCATGGTATCTATCGTCCTTGTAGTATTCTAAAGTAGTTCATATGTAGTTAATGGGTTTGTGCAAGGTTAAAACCTTGCATTTGCAAAGAGCAAGAAAATCTAAAAATATCCCATTCAAATCGAAGTTGCACACACGCTGTGAACAATGGGTAGCCAAAGAAACAATGCTGTGTCTGAGAGTTTTCTTTGTTCTATTTATAGACAAGCCTATTTACCATTGAACATTCCCTTTAAGTAGTTTGTTTTTTGTAAAAATTTATATTGAATAAAAATGCTAAAATTGGACAGGTAGTAAAGGCGAGTGGCTAAAGCCACTTTTGTCGAGGTCTATTGCCTTTGACTTCTTGTTTTGGAACAAGAATAAACATTGTAGATGGTAAAGATGAATCTTTGTTGCTATGGAAACAAGAATCAGTTGGTTTAGTTTACAGAGCTTCCATGTGCACTTCTGTACACGTATTTTTTTATAAGGAACTAAGAATTTGAGCCAGTACTGAAAGTTTCTTTAAATTATCAGATTTTCAGTACTCGGAGTTTCCTACGAGTTTCTTACGACTTCCATAACAATCTTCATGTTTACTTCCTGTGCCCTCGTGAACATTTCAAAAACGAAGTTTTTTTAAGCCTTTCCATTGTTTAGACATTATTACTCAAGTGCCTTCCAAGTAATATGATACAGGAAACAAATGAAAATAAGGTAAAAATATGCTAAGGATTTCCTTGACTAAAATAAATAGTTTCTTAACTAATCTTTTCCCAGTACTGGAGTTTCTTAGTTTTTTGGCGATCTGAGAGTTGAGTTTCTTATAAGCAGTTTCTTATATAAAAAAATACGTGTATATCATCATTCAACGGTGGGTTATTGGTTAACAACAAAGTGTAGCAACGCTAGAAGAAGACTTTTTGTCTGATATTTGTGTTCGGATAATAGTAGACCGTTTAGCTGTTCTACAAAAGAATCTAAATCGAGCGATATTTCTATACATTTTTATTCGAAAGGCTCGATTGTTGTGCACGTTTGAAAAGTCTTCATATGTCTGCGAAATATATAAACATATCGCTCGATCCAGACTCTTCTGTTTTCTCAATAACAGTAAATTGTTATTGGGTATGTACTGTAGCATTTCTTTTGTTGTCAAATAAAGTTATTTTCATTTTCAAAAAAAGCTACAATGCCTGCCAAAAGTCTTGGAACACCTCAGCTAATTTTGCCTTGTTATGCGATTTCCCCCTCTCCTCTTAGAACAATGTTGTTCTGTGACAATAAAATGAGGATGACACGACGATTCGCAACTCTGATGAAATGCTAGGACAATAACCTTGCAAATCAACATTGTTTGGGGGGGCAGGGGGTGCCTCAACTAATCTCTACTGATAGAATTGCGGAAAAGTGTTTCATTATCAAGAAATGGCCCAAGTGCTCCAAGGACTTTTGGCAAGCATTGTAGTACTCAGTTCGTTGAGAAATATCATAGATCGAAACGTCTGAAACAAGTGTATATATTTTTAAAATTTTGATTTAATTGGTTGAAGGAGCACAGAAACTGATAGAATTTGCAGAAGCTTACACAAGAGTATGAAAGATCTTCTCTCGTGGTCTTCATCCCCTTCATCCTAGACGAACGCCCCCGCAGAAGTTATAATGTTTTATTGAGCGCTGATAGACCACGGAATAGACTTGGAGCAAGTCTATCTTCATCCAGGACAGTTAATTGAGAAGAAACAAAAGCATGTCAAGAAATAAAACATTCATTATTATCACCAACTGGCTGACTGCAGTACAAAACTAATTTTAATTTCATTCAGAAACAGCGTAAATGCTGCCAAACCTAACTGCAATACGGTAGAAATGTAACTGTTATTTGAGATTGACTTTAGAATTTTCTGTCTTTTGTTTTATCTCTATGTAATGGCCGCGGGGTACACAGTCTATTGCTCCTCGTGGTATCGTTCTGCCGGGTGAGTCATAAGAAACAATGCCCGTTTGAAAGGCCACTGCTCCCTGGATATCAAGACAATAATATTGGCAAATATATTATTTAATGGTGGATATGTTCAAATCAATTTTAAAATTTACCTCACTGAAATCAGCCACTCCGCTCTGAAATTATCAGGGAATCACGACCAAATTTTCCTAATATTTCTGCCTTACAGCAATGTCTTTTACGTGCTTTAGCACGTGTCATCCCTATGGGAGAATGAAAGTGTCACCCTGCTGGGAGCATAACAACATTATTCTGGATGATTTCATTCTCCCAAGAGGATAACACGTGCTAAAACGTGTTGAAGTCAGGCAGAAATATTAGTTGGTCGTGATCTTAGGCTTGTTTTGAAGGTTTCCTGAAGGAGCTTTCTCGAGAAAATCCCTCATAATTTCACAAAGGAGTGGCCGATTTCAGTGCGGTAAATTTTAAAATCGATTTGAACATGTCCACCATTAAATGATATATTTACCATTATTACTGCCATGATATCCAGGGAGCAGTAGCAGTGGCCTTGCAAACGGGAATTGTTTTTATTGACTCACTCGTAATTTGTAAGTAGTGTAATTATTTTATTGGATTATATATAAAATATACGGCAGAAAGTTTACAGAAACAAAATAAAGAACAGCGTGTGCAAAGAAACTACAGGGTGTTTCAAAAAATCCCAACCCACCTTTATTCGAGATTGTTTAGAAAATAATGATATTTGAATTAATTTGTGGCATACCATATGAAAGCACAATTCATCTTCTTTCCAATGTTATCCAGGTTGGGCATATTAATTAAATTATTCATCACTTAATTGAAGTTTTAGTAAGTATGGCCTATTTTAGATGCAGGAAATTGTTAGGATATTTACATAGGCGAAAAACCATTTTTGTGAGAGCTTATTTTATCATTTTTTGATAAATGCATCTTATGGGGATAATTTTGTATGTTTCCTACCTAAGTGCATCACTTCCAGTGCTTCTAGGAGTGAAATGTTCTCACAAAATCTGTTAAAGATGTTGATTTTGCTCTTTCAGCATGCTTCATTCGAAATCGGCCATGCTTACTAAAATATCAATTTGATGAATAATTCCATGAAAGTATCCAAGCTGGATATCATTGGAAAGAAGATAAATCGTGCGTTCAGACTGTATATGTACATCACATCTATTCAAATCTTATTATTTTTGAAAAAATGTTCAATTATAGTTGGATTGCATTTTTTCTGAGACACCCTGTATAATGAGGAATTAACTTGCTAAATACCTTTTGGGTGGGGTCAATTCTCTGAAAGCGGACACCTCTACAATACACCTCTACAATACCTCTTTAAAAAGACACTAATTGTTGTCCCAACGGACCAGTTTCAATGAAATTTTTCTCTGCAAGGTGGATACCTCGTTAAATTAGACATGATTAGTTGGTCCCAATGGTGTCCACTTTATTGGGAGTAGAAAACGTCAGAAATAAAATTCAAGACCATGCCTGTCAAGATCTGGCCTTCGTTCTGCAATTATGAGTCTTTTTTTAGGCCTTTATAAAAAATTTCCAAAAATTGCTGAAAATCTCCATGGAATTTTGGCAAATTTTCTGTCTAAACAGCTATATGAGAAAACGCGTATCATTGCTTGTAGGAGAATGAAATATTACAGTTACTATAAAAATGTAATTCTCTAGAAATGATTTGGACTGTGAATGTTTTCCATGTCAGAGTTTTCATAAATTCAGGGAAATTTAAATCATGCACTGCAGATTGAATGGCACAAGTTGTTAGCCTCACCCAAAAAAGTGCCATGAAATGGGGAGGAGTAACCCAATTGATTAGCAAAAAGCTGTCATTTAAAGCCAAAAGAGAATTGTCAATTTTATTCTATCCTAAAGCCCTTTTGCACATCTATCTAATGAAAGTGCACAGTCTGGTCCAAACGTAGCATACTACACAATTATCTATAGCTCATAGCATACTACGATAAACAACGACTATCTTTTGCATGTCCTAGTATACTAAAAGACATCAGAAAGATCATTTGAAAACATTCTTTAAATTTCTAAATAAATCTTTCAGTTTTCATATCTAACATTTAGTGCATGGCCTCTCTGAGCATGTCCTCTCCGAGCATTGCCTGTTTAAATTTTGTTACTGTAGTACACTATTGTAGTAAGTATTCTGCAACTATTAAAGTATACTACAATATCATAGTAAACTACGTTTGGACCAGCCTGTACAATAAGACATTTTACTGTCCTGTTATATGATGCCTATAAAGGACAGTCACATAAACAAGTACAACCATAATGACAATAATATCATCAAAGAAACCAAGCACACCAGTCAAAGCTTCTGGGATCAAATCGAATGGGGAAATAAGATACAAAACTGCAAGGGACAGATACAAGAGGATCCTCGCTCTAAACATCCAGACAAGCCCATCAACTGAAACCAATTCACGAAGAAGATGTCTGAAGAGAACTGGGAAATCTTGAATATATTCAATCAATGTTCTGCGTTCTCCAGAGAATCGTCGATTGTAGACATGAATCTTTGCAATGCACTCACGAGAGTTGCCTGAGTTGTTATCTTCTTCTGTGAAGAATGGCAGCAAAAGGGACACCCCCTGTCTGCAAATTGGACAATTCATGCCGTGCAGTGCTGATGATCCGTTCTCCCAATATGCTATGATGCAAGGTCCACAGAACACATGCCCGCAGTTTGTTTCCGTAGCCATTGTCATTTGGTCAAGGCAAATTGGACATTGTTCAAATCTTCCGTCATTCGGTATCTCTGGGGCTGGTCGTCTACTACTACTAAAACTAGGCCCACTCCTGCCTGATGCTGCAGCTCTTTGCTCTCTTGTTTCCAATACAGCAGCTCTTTGGTCTGGATGGATGGCTTGATCGGGATCTGATAGATTGGCCCATAAATATGTAGCCAGAAGTGAGATAAAAATCACAATGAAGCACAGTAGAAGAGTTTCATTGCTGAATCCTTCCAGAAGATATTCTCCAGCCATTTTAGATTTGTGCAGCAAGAGTTCCTTTGTATCCCTGTGTTGTTGACAGCTCCAGAGCAGTGCTCCAGAGTTGTTGTCAAATAAAGGGAAGCCTTTTGGGCGACTCACGGTAATTTAACGGCAGATATCTGGGAGAAAAGTGGTTAGTTACCATTCCGTTTGAAGAGCGAATGTCAGAAAATACTTCATTGGTATTGTTGGTATTCACTACAGTCGTATTTTGAAACGTAGATACAGGGATGGCTCGGCTCAGTCAGCTCAGTGGTGGAGCACGCTCCCTTGCCAACCTGAAGGTAAATGGTTCAGGTCCCCCCTCTGCCAACGATGGGATTTCTATGACTAATCTGCCNGTGTTGTTGACAGCTCCAGAGCAGTGCTCCAGAGTTGTTGTCAAATAAAGGGAAGCCTTTTGGGCGACTCACGGTAATTTAACGGCAGATATCTGGGAGAAAAGTGGTTAGTTACCATTCCGTTTGAAGAGCGAATGTCAGAAAATACTTCATTGGTATTGTTGGTATTCACTACAGTCGTATTTTGAAACGTAGATACAGGGATGGCTCGGCTCAGTCAGCTCAGTGGTGGAGCACGCTCCCTTGCCAACCTGAAGGTAAATGGTTCAGGTCCCCCCTCTGCCAACGATGGGATTTCTATGACTAATCTGCCAAGTTGCAAATATAAATAAAGAAAACGGCAAAAATTGTGCCGGAAACCGAAACTGAATGACTTACGAGCTCAATATAGAGCAGAAAGGTAGAATGATAAAATCTGCCATGATAAAATGATAAATGATAAAATTTAATTTATCTAGAGGGTGTCCCAAAAAAATTGTTCCCGTTTCAGTCTGGTTCCCTGACGTCATTTTCGACTAAGGGGACAAACAAACGCGTTTATCTCCTCCGCAACATCGACGACTGGGAACCAGGCTGTTCCCGTTTCTGCAGCTGCTGCGGAGGACCTGTAACTTCAATTATCTCGTGCTTTATAGCTTTATACAGTTGTCTTCACTTCAAATGTCTCGTAGATTTTGAGACCCTGCTTGAGTCATTCTGGCAAGTGATTGCTGATTTATGGCTCAAGGAAGTCAAAATAAGTGGTTGCTTCGAAAAGAGCACTTCAAACTGTGTTGTCAATAAACAACATTATTAACCCTTATTCAAGTGTAGAAAAAATTCATTCCCTGATGTCATTATTTATATTGCATGCCATTATTAGGCAGTGAATTTTATCTTCCAAAATGTTGCATTTAGGGCATATTCTCTCTCTCTTCTACATTTTTTGTTGGTCTGTGATAGTGATACCTTGGTGATATCTGCCGACTTCTAAACGATGATCATTGATGCTCATGTGCATGTGATCACATTCCACACTTTCAAATTAACCTGCCTATGCAACTTTACGGACTGTAAATTTCCTGGAATCACTCCTGCAACAATCAAGTCAATTGGAGTCTAGACAGGAGCCAGTGTTCCGTAAATTATGAGCGCTCTCAGACAACAACACAACAACAATTTGGATAAACACAAACGTGTTACATCACTACTTCTTTTTCCTGTGGGCCTACGGGAAGTTGTTGCACACCATCAAAGCTGCTGTTGTTTTCATTCAAAATGCTCTCAAGATACGCCCAAAAAGCGTTGAAGTCGCCTGTCATTTTACGAAGCTTAGGCAGTGCTGCCATNCTTCAATTATATTTGGGCAGAATTTACAGAATCTTTCTTCTCTTATAATGGGAGGCTTACTGTGTCTTCCTCCTTCAATAGCAAGGCAATGGTCGCTAAGCCGTAGTTTGGTTAGTGTTCGTCTATGGAATCAATTGGAGTCTAGACAGGAGCCGGTGTTCCGTAAATTATGAGCGCTCTCAGACAACAACACAACAACAATTTGAATATACACAAACGTGTTACATCACTACTTCTTTTTCCTGTGGGCCTACGGGAAGTTGTTGCACACCATCAAAGCTGCTGTTGTTTTCATTCAAAATGCTCTCAAGATACGCACAAAAAGCGTTGAAGTCGCCTGTCATTTTACGAAGCTTAGGCAGTGCTGCCACACAAGAAGCTGCATCAGGTCAAGCAAAGGAAGTTTTCAATCTAGAAGACAAATATGGCGCCCACAACTATGGGCCTCTTCCTGTCGCACTTGCTCGTGGAAAGGGAGTGAATGTTTGGGATGTCGATGGCAAAAAGTACTTCGATTTTTTGAGTGCATATTCAGCGGTTAATCAAGGACATTGTCACCCTAAGATTATAGGTGCATTGAAAGAACAGGCTGACATCCTCACCCTAACATCAAGAGCATTTTACAATGACCAGTTGGGTTTGTTTGCAAAGTATATCACCAATTTAATGGGATATGATAAAGTTCTCCCAATGAACACTGGTGTAGAAGGTGGCGAGACTGCTTTGAAGTTAGCCAGGAAATGGGCATACTTGGTCAAAGGTGTTCCTGCCATGAAAGCAAAAGTCGTGTTTGCTGAAGACAATTTTTGGGGAAGGACCCTGGCTGCTTGTTCTAGTTCAAGTGATCCATCATGTTATGAAGACTATGGTCCATTTATGCCTGGGTTTGAGATGATTCCATACAATAATCTTTCGGCCCTAGAAGTGAGTGAATTAACATGCCTCAGGGCATCCTTTTAGTAAGGGGTCATCAACAAAAGATTTTCGTCCCTGTTAACAGATTTTGTTCGTTAAGATCCGAACTCCCTCCCCCCCCCTTCTTAACGGACAAACTTTATGTCTTTTCAAGATTTTCGTCCCCAAAATGACAATCTTAACGGATTCAGGTGAGACCCCCTCCCCCCTTAACGGACAAAATCCATTAACGGGACGAAACTCTTTTGTCAATGACCCTAAGGATCTGGATCCAATCAGGTGTGCAGAGTATGGCACTTGCACATTAAAGATTTGAATAGGCTTTTCAAAATAGACCATAGAGAACAAAAGAAATTTCCCCGTGGCAGGCAAGATCATCACAAACAATAGAACACAAGAATAATACCAATATAATCCTTTGTTCTTGGCGGGGATCTGTGGCTGGGCAAACTCCTGGAATGCACTCTGGATGATTAGTTCAAGTTGTTTGTATGCTTTGAGCCAGACTGAAAAGTTTGCTGTTTGCGCGCACAAGTTTATTTGCTTAACTAAAATCTTCCCAGTGAATTACCAATTGAAAACAATCAAAAATGACGTTCTTAATTTCTTAAGAATTCTTATTTAAGAAAATTTGCAATCTTTCATTTGACTCAAGAATTCATATCAAAATGCGAAGAATACTTGAAAATTCTTAAGAATTCCTGTAATGTTAATGTGTGCAAGGCCTGTACTGTAACAGTACAGATACAGAACTTTGTTCAAGATACCTTTGTTGGAAGAGAATAGCCTTTGAGTTACAACAATTTGATGCAAAGATGAAAAATGCAAAGAAAACATTAAACATTTTTCTCCAAGTTTTAATAGAAAATTTATGGATTCATATAAAATATCATGATAAAAGCGTCCAATGTATGATTCAGTCAGTCTTGTATTAACGAGATCTCACTACATAGGTAGAATAAAGTTTCAGGTGGTATTTTCTAAGCAATAATACTTGGTCTTATAAAGATTTACCCTTTGAATAGCTAACCACTCTTTCATAAAAATACCCCCTGTCATATGAATACTATTTTTTGTTTCTTCAAGAAACCTTTACAGTACAGAAAGACCAAAATTAAAACAGGCATCTCCTATCTCCTTTCTGAAAGTTAAACTGATTCACCTCTAAAAGAAAGTTCAAGTATTTTGCCAGTTGGAGTTAGAATATTTTTGTCAAGCGTGTAAAAAAATTTCTTCTGCAATGACGATTAATGCAAGATTGACTGTGTATGAAATGATACTGATATATGTTGAAAAATATTCAAAAACATATGATATTCGTAAACCAATAAGTTTCATTCTTTTTCATCAGACATGGCCACAATTCCAGTTTCATTCACATCATCAGGCAGGGTGAAAATTCCCTGTTCATTCATCTCCTTGTCATCCAAGTCTTCCTCTTCAATGAACTTTTTATCCGGCAATGCCAAAATTCCCTTCTCCTGCACCAGCTTTCTTGCAGCTCGTACCATGTAATTAGAAACTTTAAAGAACTCCTCTGTTTTCCTTATTGACCAACTTGATGGGACCAACGTGAGAATCTGCAACTTCAACCTTCTATCTTTCAAACTTTTCACCTTTCCAGCCAATGCCTGCATCAACTCATCAAAATCTTTTGCCTTTTGCTCCAATTCCTTGTCTGGTTTCTCTGCTTTCTGCAGTGGCAATACACTCTCAAGAGGCACATCCAATGATTTTGCAACCATGTCAGAAATGCTTGTCATCACTGCTTTTATTTTCTGCTGTCCTTGTTTCACTTGACTTCTCTTTCGTTGGCTGTGTGTCTTGATTGGGGTGATGGCTGATTGCGTGCTTCCTCTCTTGAGTACTCCATTTTATATATTGACATCTCATCGTCTTCAGACTCCGCTTCTTCTTCAGATGAGGTTTCCTCCTTCTTCTTTATCGCATCAATAATTTTCTTTCTACATGTTGGGCATAACTTTTTGCCAGGTGTAAGATTCAATGACAGTAGTGATTGTGCTGTTTCAGTTAATTCCAAGGTTATGGCTGTAAGACCACCTGAAATGTGAATAATTTAATTACTATTTAAATATAGGAAGGCATGATTAGGGAATGTCAAGGTTGAGACATAGAGTTAGGGAGANCAAAATGATCTTTTTTACACTTTCCTCAAGATCAGAAAAATTTAGCAGCTTTGTTTGTCGTGTGTATGATGTCTTGTGACACTCTTCATCTTTTTCACTTCCAATAGAGCATTGTTCTAGCTGTGACATCTCTGGGAACTTCCCCTTGCTTCTACAATGAAATAGAAACACATTAGCATTTGATTTGTATGTCTGGGTTATATGCTCAAAGGGCCCCATTGCAAAATCCAATTAGACCACCTCTCCTAGCACGTCATCACATCCCATCTCCTCATCCCGGCCTACTTTCCTTCTATTTCCTTAGGTGGCAGCCTAGAAATTAAACCTATAATTTAACAGGTCCTTGGTTGATAGCAGCAAACTCTTTTTTGCTGAAAAAGTTTTACCTGTATAAATATGGTTTTATTATTATTATTATTATTAACTTCAGGTGCAGATCCTGTCCTAGTGCACCAGTTTTTGTTTTTACCTTTAAATTGGTAAAAATGCTATTGATTAAAATTAGGCGTTACTTTTTGAAAAAGGCGAAGTTGCAGTTTTTAATGCCAGCGCTGGCATATCAGAAGTAGCTAAGCACTAATAGAGTCTGTGAACCCTTGGCATGATGCTAGGCGTTAGTGGGGCTCAAACCCTTTCGACCTGACGTTCTATCCTGAGTGCAGCCTCAACACCCCTCAGGTTGAGGCTGCATGCAGGCTAGACTGTTCTGGCTGCAAAGTCAGCAGCCTACGAGTAGACCCATTCTCCAAAAGAAAAAAAAGCATCAAACTGTCTACGAAACAAAGAGAAAAAAAAAAAGCTTGTTATTGCGGTTTCCAGATTTCTGGTCAGTCAATTTATGTTGTCATTGTTGAGACAACACGTGTCACACACAATTTTAATAGAGGATTAAAACAATTAATTGGGCCGCTGTAGCAAGCTTTTGCTCTTTGTTTAAATGTTTATAGACCGTTTCTTTTTTTTGGATAATGGGACTACTCGTAGGCTGCAAAGTCAGGGGATTGCAGCACGGTGCCACAACACCCTTGAAGGGCGTAGGGTATGGTCTAAAACAATTTTTCCGTAATATCTAGTATTGTGAGATAAAGGATTGCTTGCAGCTCATTGGAGTTACAGTTATCCCTTAGAGGAGCTCTATGTACCCAATTTTGGAGAGCTTCAAGGATAACTGAGCATGTATCCTCCATATGTTGCTGTAGCATACCTATCACTTTAGTGCACTTACCTTTTTGCTGTCTTCAGTCTTTCCACCATCAGTGGTATGCTTTGGATGGTATTACCTCTTGGCTGCCCTTCCCTCCATGTGGGTTGGATTGCTATGATCTTGTTGGAGCATGCTCAGTGGTTCATCTAACAAGAGACTGAGTAAGATATGTATAACTAGCTGTTAACATTTTTAAAGAAGTGCTGCTCTATGGTGCAGTTAGTTTGAAAGACTGCCCTAGGAAATGAGTCAAAATCCACACTCCAAGACCCCAATCTTTGAGTAATTCAATGCAAAATGTACAAATCATCATGAGCCCCCTTTTCAAATACAAGCGGCTTTTTTGTCATCATGATTTATTGAAATGTTAGTTGAGATGGTTATTCAGAAGTAAGCATTGGCAATTGTTGTTGTCGCTGATTTCTCTTACTTCTTTGTTTGTTCAGGTATCATTGATGCGTGCATTGATGGTACCCAAGGACATGACGACATATTTAGGGTGTGGGGATGTCGATATGAGTGGGTTTTCCCGCCAATAGTCTCTAGATACGTGTCCTTTCTGGCTTAAAGATTGTTTACATCACTAAAGAAGGGTATTTTTCCTCAAAAATTCCTAATCAAAGTGGGTACGAAGACAAATTTTTCCACTCGTTCTTTTTCTTTAAAATTGGGTAGTGTTCTGCAATTTTTTTACTCAATTAGTAGTCGGTAGTGTTCTGCAAACTGAATTGTAAAGGCAGACCCCCGTGCAACCGAAGGTCACGTACCCCTTATGAAAGAATATTAGCTTTTAAATTTTCAATTTCTCGCATGGTTCCACAGTTCACTCACTCTGGCACTCGGGCCCTCCTGTTTTTGCAGTAATTCAGTAATTGATTTCATCGTCTTCTCCAGACATTTTGCAGTTATGTTTCGTTCAATTCCTACCCTGACCATCCCACCTTGAACACCCCCGCGTATTTGCTCAAAATTATTCCCCACCCCGGGCATTTGCCAGTATGTTGTTCCCCAGAAACAGGTCATCTGATAACACTGGGCATTTCGTGTTATACAGCGACTGAGAATATAGCAGGTATTCAGTGCCCAGCCCCTGGGCATTCGCCACAAAAAATCTCTGGCCCTCGGGCATTTGTTTCGTTTGTGCAATCAATTTTTGTTGGCCCCTGGCTGCCCGGGGGGGGAATGGTCAAGGTTGGTTGAATGATATCGCTCAGTTCTCGATAATCCTTTTCATTTCTGTGCATAAAGGTTGGCAAGTTAAAACAATCCCACTACAAAATAGAAGCCTTCCTCGTCGATTGTGTTTTTGTCTTAGCGATCATTAAAATTTCTGCTCTTTTGATATCGCTGCAACCACTGCAATTACTGATGTAATTGAGTACACTCATTACAAAAGTCGCTTATGAATTGATGCATGCAATCATGCACGCAGAAGCTATAAATACCTTTTACCTTTCAAATGCACGTTGTAGTGGTTGTTGTTGTGTCCAATCACGAGCTGTTGTGATTGTTTGTTTGTTCTTATTGCTCTTTTGTTCTAACGTCTATTGAAAGACAAACCCAACCGGATTTTTTTCGTTGATCGCGTCTAGTAAGCTGCCGCGCATGCGCTTGGCAGCAATTAACATATTTTGAAGTTTTTGATAAAAGGTAATTTAATCAACAAAGCATAAATTTTCTTTGATGATTGGAGTAAGTAGGGTAAATAGGGGTGCCCCCATATTGTTATGAAATTGATTTTTGTAAAATTGAGTTATTTGGGTAAGATAATCAGTTCTGTTGCAGTATGTTTACATTATAGCATTTGATGCAGAAACCCTGTGACCACACCCATTGGCCACACCTTTTTTAAAGATTCAAGAGTCACTGAAGCCATTTTTCCTGTACAGCAGAATATCTTTGTCTTAACCATTAGACAACACTAGACTGACAACGTGATTCCTTGTATTCGTTCAATATTTTTAGTCTGATTTTTTATTTTCTTTCAATGAGTGATATGGAGACTTATGTAATGAGTCTAAGATAACACTACGTATCTGATGTTTTTCACGTTGAATTTGACCCCAATCCTTGCTTTCGCCTCTCCCCTTTTGAGCATTGGCTTTATATGGGACGTCATGAAGAAATCTGATTGCTAGCAAGCTAATGGTTCCTTATGTATGCAATAAAATGATAAAAGTTTTCTGGGAAGGTATTCAAAACCATGGTTTGCATGCTTCGTAAGGGCATCTTATCCTTCTACAATGTGGGCACACTCTAAAGTATTAACCCCCTCGTCCCTTTTGTAATACTCTTTATAAGTTTTACCTCTGTTTAGCAGATCCAATCTCACACTTACTAAAAACTGCGCTCTTTATTCGTAGGCAGCAATTAGTGATCCAAATACAGCTGCATTTATGGTGGAACCAATTCAAGGAGAGGCTGGTGTATTTGTACCAGATGATGGCTACTTGAAAGGAGTTCGTGAACTTTGCACCAAATACAATGTAAGTTCTTTTGAAAAGCTTTGTTGATTTTATGACCTGTATCACTAGGACGTCTTTGAAAACATGGGTGCTGGCATATTTTTGGAGCATGCCAATTTTCCAATTTTTCCTCCCAAAAAGCCGCTTGGGACAGCATCCTTGAGTATATATAGGTAGCTTTCTCACGTTTCCAACGGTTATGAATATGCTCACATAGTTCTTGCTTCTCTTGTCAACAGTCTATTTTTGCAGTGCGGCCATCAGAAGTACACTTTTCAGGTTGCAGTTTCAAAACAAAACGGTGGTCTATGGGTTTTGTTATGACCATTATCACATGAAGGCGTGCATTTTAATGAATGGTTTCTTACCTTTGTCTAAGTTAATGAATTTTTAAAATATGTAAGCTATTCCTTTGAAGAAGGGGTACTTGGCTCGTCAGCCCTCTTGAGGTTCTCCAGAGAAGAACTCCAGTTCTTCCCTGGAGTATCCAAGTATCCTGAACAGCTATTCCAATAATTAGATCATTCATCGTAAGCAGAAATATAGTAGATTAAAAATTGTTGTTCAGATGAAAATTGAAACTTGAAACTTGAACTTAAACTATAGTAGTAAGAAGATGTCGATAAAGAGCAATACATCTTCATCTCATATAAAGCATGCATTGAGCGGCACAGAGAGTCCAAGAATGAGAAAATGTTGATGCATTTGCATTTCCATTTTTTCTTGAAGGTTCTTTTCATTGCTGACGAGGTACAAACTGGAATTGCCCGAACTGGAAAGTAAGTGTTCAATAATATGGATAAATTACTGTTCTGTGCATACATTGGTTGACTGTTTATTGTGTTCTTTGTATACACAGACGATATGTTACCTGACAGACTGTAGCTTCGACAGCACTGAAGGTTAAAACCTAATTTCTAGCATCTGTTAGACAGTTAGTCACTTCTGAAAATGCGTGGATTTTGACTGATACATCATGACTTACAGCATGCAGGCTCTGCTGATTCTCAATTTGTGCACATTTAATGATTCTTCTGCTAGGTAAATCAAAGAATGTGCCCAGAATTTAAAGCACAACATTGGAAAACTGTACAAAAATGTTGAGAGATACTGTACAAGTCCTTACCGTCAAGTCGACACTAACTACCAAAGTTTTCTTTTCAAGTCCTAACTACGTTTTCATTATACAGGATGCTTTGCTGTGACCATGAAAATGTGAAGCCAGACATTACAATTCTGGGAAAAGCTCTCTCCGGCGGAGTATTACCAGTAAGTCCTATACTGTAAATGCTGTATTCATTGTATTCATACCCCGTATACACGGAGCAAAAATAATAGAATTGTGATCCCAATCCTGAAAAAGTGTGCCGTGTAAACACAGCTTCTGTGTAGCATTAATTTTGCCGGGGAAGCTGTATGCAGCAATAACCTTTTTTAACTGTAGTGGCTGTTACTTGACTTGTGACAAAAAGAAATTGAGGTCTGTCTATCGATAGATTTTCAGAAACCTACCCAACTACCGGGTGTCCCAAAAAACGTACTCCTGTTTGTTTGAAAAATCACCAAAATTTGATTGCAGGACCGATCTCTAAATTTCTTTTTTTGACAAGTAGGTCAATGACCAAATTGTTTTCCCAGGTATATCTGATCTTGTGATTGGTTTTTAAATTAGTAAGTGTCGCTCTTTTTAGGGCTGCCTGGTTTTGAAGCATGCTGCGAATATCTCTGATGATTACCTATTACCAGATTAATTTCTTTTTGTATATCAAGCTTCTAATTTGGTCCTAAATGTCAGAAAACCCCAACTATCATCTGGAGACTTGAAGAATAATGAAAAATCTCAAAATGTTGGCTCTTTGGCAAGATTTACAATGTTGCTTAAAGAGTATAGCTCAGAATAAGGTTTTCAACCTGTCCTTTTTTACCCTTAAAGTAATGAAAACGAAGATTTATCACTCTTTAAATATATTTGGATTATTGAAAAAACAGATCAAAAAGGAAATTTTATGATTTTTGGTGATCGAGTTGTGGTGATTTTTGAAACAGGAGTACTTTTTTGAGACACCTGGTAGAATTCATCTGGTATATGAACAATGGAGTTACGTCGTGTTTTATACATATTTTTTGCATTCCAGGTGTCTGCAGTTTTGGCTGATGATGATGTCATGTTGACAATAAAGCCAGGAGAGGTATGTTTCATTAAAGTACTGGTGACTGCCCCCCAAAATTTGGTTCAAAACGAACTCGATCTTGCTTTACTTCCTAAACCAAAAGCTATCAACTCAAAATTTGTATCAGCATTTAGCTGGAAGGCCCAGATGTTCTTTGGCCAGTTTAGGCTATGACAACTCTCCAAAATGCGTTTCACAAATATGTGGATTCTTTTATTTCTCAGTCAAAGTTCAGCTATCGCATCCCCACCTTTTTCCAGTCTATGTTCTGGAAGATTTAACATGAAAATGGAATTCCAACCGGTTTAAAAGCAAGAATCTTTGAACTTGGTTTATTATAGTCTGTCTCAAATTAGATGTGGCGTGAAAATGCCCATGGTAGCCTTTATGGTAGCCTCGTTTGAATACTTGACTAGCCTCATGTCCGTTTTCATTATGTGCGTAGAGCCGTTCATTCAATTCAATTTCCTCTTAGATTTCCTTTAAAGGATTTCTTTGTTATTTAGTTTCAGAATTTCAATGTTTTGTTTGTTTTTACCTGCATGACATTGGGAATCAAATCACTAACATTATGAACGAGATCTAGAGACAGGCTTGAGATTAATTTCTAAAATTTTCCAGTTGGTAAAAATATTTTTAACCCATCTGGCAGGTTGCTTTTCATTAGGTTGCATTTCAATAATCGTGGTCAACAGTTCTCAATTCACATGGAAGGCCTAAGAAGCAATGCTGATCAAAACCCACTTTTTGCGGAAAAGAAGGCTACGTCTGCCATTTTGCACTTTTAATGTCTAAACTTTCACCTTTCATTTATTATGATATTTTAAATAATCATGAACTTAGTAGATATTGTTGCTTTCGAACGTTGCGAATTTGATCGTCACAATTGTCAGGAAAATACTTACAAGTGATTCTTCAAGTTAACGCAATCTTTCAAATGCCTCCTAGGTCCTTCAGCTATTCAATCTTATGTCTCGGAAATATATGCGCCGAAATACACCTCACGTGTGAATATCCTTTCCTTGGCGGTCCTAGAAAATGCTCTTCGTGTTTGGCTTCACCACAGGGACCCCTGGAAAATGTACCCTCCCCCCGCCTACTACTAACATCCCCCTCAAGTGTAGATCCACTAAATTTCAACCCTCCGTTAAACTTCGAGCATTTGTGGTGGAAAAGCAATACCCAAAGATTCAAAAGAGCAATGTACGGAGGCAAGGGACTAGAGACTCTATATCATTGCGGGGGGTTATACATTTTCCAGGGGTCCCTGTAGTCTCTCTGCATTTTCAAGCGAC
Organism: Aurelia aurita; assembly: GCA_004194415.1. Taxonomy (NCBI): domain Eukaryota; kingdom Metazoa; phylum Cnidaria; class Scyphozoa; order Semaeostomeae; family Ulmaridae; genus Aurelia; species Aurelia aurita. The sequence goes on along the minus strand of REGM01000080.1, from coordinate 821,190 downwards.
CTTGGAGATATCTGTCTACATTCAATAAAATCCTCGTAATTTCACTGCTTGACTTAACTAATACTGTTCCAAATACAAGCGATATAACAACATCACTTCAATGAGATGAGATGGGATGAGATGGGCGAAAGTTGAGGGATTAATAGGTGTCCTCGGTAATATCTTTTAATTAAACATTCAACAATTTGAACAATTTTCCATATTTCAGCATGGCTCTACCTTTGGTGGCAATCCTCTTGCTTGCAGAGTTGCTATGGCAGCACTTGAGGTAAGTGACAATCGTTTGTCTCCATGTGATTTCTTGTATCGGGTGGACCAAAAAGAACTTTTTTTTTTTTATATATCAAGTAAAACTAAAACTAACCATACAATACATTTCATGTCCCATCCACAGTGGGAAAAGACACGCAGTCACCTGGTCCCCACTGTAGATGGAACTTCACATGTTCATGAACTAAATTCATTATGTGAAGAATACTTTAGCTATTGGAATGAATCAAAGTTTCATTGATACCCGAAAGAATGAAGTATTTTTGTGATTTTTGTTCTATTTTTCTGAGCGTTACAAATACAGGTAAAAAACTTAATTTGCAAAAAATCCTTGACATCGAAATGCGTGAAAAGATCAAAATTATAAACAATCTCCTCACTCAAACTCATTCATTCATTCCCGTCAAGAGTTAAAAATCAAATCATTATAAAAGCGATAACGTATATGATCTGGTCCTGGGGGGGGGGTACATGACTTGTGGATGGACGGGGGTCTGCCGCCCGGTTTTCATAAAGCCACCCACTTTTATGATGAATTTTGGTGGAAAACTACCCATTTTTAGCAATTTTTTGGCGATTTCAGCCAAACGAACCCATTTTTATGGAAAATCTGCCGAAAAATGACCCTTGTTTTTGGGCAGAATTTTGGGCCAAAAACCCACCCTTATGGGCGACACATACCCGTACCATCAACATGTTATGTACCCCCTCCCCCCCCCGGGGATCTGGTACTTTTGTAAATCACTTTTTTAGCCTTAAGGGAGATGAAATGTATTTGCAAATTCCTCGGTGAGGAGAATACTTATCCCTTTGTCGTGCATTTCGATGTAAAGTGATTTTCATAAATCCAATTTTACATGTATTTACAATGCTCAGAAAAATAGATGAAATTTCAAACATGGGAAGTTCTTTTTGGTATACCCGGTATTTATTTGGTCATGCCCAAATATCTTATCTTTCTTTGGGCTGAGTGAGAAAATGGAGACCGATGCATGATCCAAAGTTTGCCCAATCAGATACTTAGCGTCTGCAGGGCCTAGGAATATCTTAGTATCAGTATTTAACTAAAATCTGCAAGAAAGAAGCCCGGTAATGTAGATCAGAGTTGAGGCAAAATACTAGCACATCTATTCGATATCAGAGTCGAGAAAAGGTAAATCCTTTCTCGCGATGCCAATTTTGTTAGTTAAACCTTCCTTGTTTTATCAAGTCAAATAACCAGATTTTTCGAACTCCTCACGTTGGTTTATAACCCTAAAATTTATAAACCAGTTGCTGTTGCCAAAATAACCCACAATTTTCTGCGAGGTATGTTATAAAAAATACCAAACCTTCCTCAAAAATGACAGTAACAAGCAAAACCTTCCTCCGGCTCACAGCCGTGGAACCGTGACTTTTTCTGAACTCTGTTGGATATGCTATCAACTTCTCTTTGTGGTGTCATTCAAGAGCACATGAAAGGCAAAGAATGTTCCTTGCAAAATTACTGTACCTATAGCCAGGAAACTGAATCGTTTTAAAAAATGAACTTAAAACGCAGCTAAAGAGCTAGACTCTCAAACACAACTCCTTGGAATATCAGCAGTGGTTAGGTTTTATAGGGCTGTAGGTTTATATTCTTCAAATTTTTATCGTTGTAAGTAGTTGTTGTATATTTTAATTTGCTGAAGGGTTAATTTGTGTATAAAGAATATCAAATGAATTGAAACTTGTGACAAGCCTTAACAATTTGTTCCAGAATTTTTATCCGAAATCTGCTCCGGGATCGGCTGATTTGATCCGCATCAATATATCTCAGAAATTGTTTTCGATTCGATGCAAAGGTTGCGAATCCAAGCATAGGCAGAAATCTACACCGTGTCTATTTTGATGCAAAGACACGTATAAAGCCATTCCATTCGTTGCTGAGAGCAATGCACGTTTTAGATTTTGGAATTTAGCTCTATGATATCGAGGCGAAGGCTGTACTTCAAAAGAAATGACGTAAATAGACAATAACGCTAAAGATGGTGGACGCGCAAAGCATGCTGGTAAAGAACTCCCTGACGACCACCAAACGACATGACAATTTTGATCTACCATTTCGACTAGCTAGCTGTGTTAAAGTTCAGAACAAGTAATCAATGTAAACAAAGATCTCTATGAAGCAAAAATTCTAAAATTTATGCATAAAGTGTATCATAATTCAGAAAAACTTCCAACTGCATTTCAAAACTATTTTGAAACCAATGAGGACAAATATAAGTACGAAACAAGACAAAGAAAAGACTATAAACTATGCAGAACGCGTAAACATTGGGGTGACCAAATGCTTAAAAACAAAGGCGCAAGACTCTGGAATAGTCTTCCAGAAAACATAAAACATATCAATAATGCAAAAATATTTTCTGCTAAAATAAAAAATCTTAACCTCCTTCGATACCAGTAAAAAAGAAACATAAAAAATAATTACGAAAATACAAAATAAATTAAACTTTAACACTATTTAGGACCAATCATTTAAACTTTTCACAGTTAGCTACTACTCTTCTTCATGTTACGTTTTGTATATATTTCCCATGTTTTGTTCTTAAAACGGCTCAGACTAGATAAGCTTTGCTTTTTCTGAGTCGTATAAGTTATACGTTGTATTTAGTATTTCTTATAAACAAAGTTTGAATTGAATTGAATTGAATTGACAAATAGGAAAATTTTGTAATTCGAACGCGAATATTGAAACTTCAATTCAAATCAAAACTTTAGTTTTTCTGCTTTGGAAATATTTCCTTTCCAACCATGTTGCATTCGAATTCAAGGTCGATTCGAATTCAAGCCAGCTAGTCGAAACGGCAGACCGAAATTTTTATGTCGTTAGGTGGTTGTCAGGGAGCTTTTTACCAGCATGCTTTGCAGCAAAGCACAACAGAGTCTTTGGAGCCGCCATCTTTAGCATTATTGTCTATTGCGAAAAGGCCTATTGGAAATTATTCAGCAAATAGTTTCACTCTGTTCAATACGATTGTCAACATTTTTGTTACAGGTAGTACAAGAAGAGAACCTTGCAGAAAATGCTGAGAAGCTTGGCGTGATTTTGAGAGACGAATTGAACAAACTGCCGAAGGATATTGTTACCACTGTCAGAGGGAAGGGATTACTCAACGCCATCGTCATCAAAGAAAATCCAGGTATAGTTACCTTTGTCGTGTTTAAACTACTGCAAATCCTTGAATAAGCCCCCACCTTTGAATACGCCCCCACCTCAGACCAAGTTTAGCAGCCCTCGCCCTAGAATTAGTCCCCATGGGGGTATTTGAAGGCAATACAAAGTTTACCTTTTCATAAATATTCACATTTTTGGCCTAGGTATCAGTTTATCATCGTCATATTTCAATGTTACACTTTGTAGCAGTATTTACAATATCGCATCTTGTAAATTCTAGTCCTAAACTGTGGTGGTTTCACTTTTCTACATACCTTTCCTTTGTCAACTAGAATAGCAGTGCATCGTCACTTATCCACCTTACTATTTAATAAGCCTGCTCCCTCGAATAAGCCCCCACATCGAATAAGCCCCCATCCGAACATTCATTTTCACAGATAAGTTCCCGTTGGTATATTCGAGGATTTATGGTCCTTAGGTTTGAAATTACCATTACAAGGCTTTCCTAGATTCTTCTTGATTAAAATAGAGGCATTTCGCAAGTTACTCTAAGGCAACCTCCTTTCAGTTGATTGCAAAACTATAGGGAAAGTTCCTGGTGTAAATCAGAAAAATCAGACGTTTGCTTTATATTTTCTTGTTTACAAAAACCGTTCGAGAGATTTGTGGCTGTTCGTTAACATGAGCAACTCAGTTTTGCTCGCTCTTCAAGCTATCTTCATGTAAACATTGTACCATCATCCTTATTTTCTTTCTTCCCCGACAGATTATGATGCATGGCAGATCTGTTTGCGCCTTCGTGACAACGGTTTGCTGGCCAAGCCAACACATGGTGATAAAATCAGATTCGCGCCACCGTTAGTTATTACGGAGGAGGAGCTAAGGGAATGTGTTGGTATCATCTCAGATACTATCATGTCTTTCCATTAGAGCGAAGAAGAACAGTTTTTATTTATTTCGTTTTACTAATTGCTGTTTCCTTATGGCTTAATACTGAACTTATAGGATTAAAATAATTGAATCTTTCCACCTAATGACCGAGAAAAGAGTATTAGTTACGTTCATTTCATTTTCAACATTTCACATTTCGTAAATATGCTAATAAAATCAAATTTGAATCAAATTGCACTACTGGGTGACCTAAAAAAGTGAAACTTTCTAAAAAAATAATCAAATTGATTGTATCACCCAGAATAAAAATTTCTTCATCTGCATTTATGTAAAAGGCCAAATTAATTTTTGCAACTTTACAAAGTCATTAAATTGCTTTGAATTTGTTGAAATGTGTGCTTTTACAAGATAGGTTGTTTGGAAGCATGCTGCGAGATCGAAGGAAATGATTATCAAATTGAATTTTATGTCGCACCAACATTTAAATTGGTTGCTTATGGCCTTGAAAAAGCTCTTGTGTAAGTTTAATCCAAGAGTCGAAAGTTAGCATGAAGTCGCATGACAGTTTTTGGCTAATGATACGATATTTTGTAAAACGCTGTAGCTCAAAATATGGGTTTTCATACCGTAATTTCGTTGTCTGTTTCATCAAAGAATAATTTTTTTAGAGCAAACAGAAAGCAAAGTATTTAGGGTGTGTTTGATAAGTACCAATTCTCAAAACGGTAGATTTGGTAGGCTCTCTTTGTTAAGTTGGTAAGCCTACCGTTTTTGAGAATTTTGTGTTTGATTGGGAAATGTATTTCCATCTCTGCGAAGTCTATTGTTTTCAGTATTTGGTAGGTTTGGAATTACCAATCAAACACACCCTTAAAGACCCTGTGCTCCCCGTGATCCTTTACAACCGTGCACACCATCAAAAAATCATATTGGCTGTAAACTACTTATTTTCAAGACACGATAGTGGGAACATAAATAGCTCCAAAGAACAAAGCTTTCCTAATACTTCAATTATTTTCAGGAATGTCTTTTGTTTGAGTTAAAAAGCGATTGCAAAACAACGTTCATTTAAAAATTGAAAAGACATTACAGCCAAAATCAATGCTAGGCCAAAATCATTTTCATACAGTATACAGTATGACATTTGTTGTAAGACCGCAAAGGGTCTTGGGAAGCACCGAGTCTTTAAATTTTGCAGAATAGTGCGTTGTAAATTATATCCACTGGGATGAAATCTTTTGAAATCTGCTGGATGGTTTTGCATTATGATTTTTTAAATAGGTGATCCATTTTTTTTTGTTCGTCCAGTAAATGGATATCACGCCAAGAATTACCAAAGAAATGTCGTGACTACCGAAACAACTGCGGTTTGGAATTTCAGTCCAAGATTTTTAGAATGATGGAATTTAACTCTTTTTCTAAGCATGCAGATCGAGTGGTGCTATCGATACCTTTTATGTATTTTGTAGAATGTTCTAAATATGCATTAAAATATTGTAACTTATTTCTTTAAAAATTCAACTTCGTTGTAAACCTATTTAGTTTTCGCACACAAAGGTGTATTTAAGGTCGTAGTGTGCACGAAAGCAATTTCTGGGTGCTTTTCAAATGATACATGTGCGTGGAGAATAAAGTTGTATTCTGTATATTTCTGTTCGACTTCGCGTTGCAGCCCGTGCCGGCTATTGTGCTTGAGGGTGCCTTGGCCCCCCATAAAAATCCCCAATTCCATTGTTTTCAGATGCAAAAATTGCACCTCTTTGGGATATCCCCGTCTTACCCTACTCATGCAAAACATTTCAATTGTTTTTATTCGCGGGCACTTTCGCCTGACATCTGACGTGAGACAGGCCTTAAATTCTTTATCAATAGACTGATATTACCGGAGTTCAAACAGCGTATACTAACAAGAGCAGATTTTGTAACGATAGCAAAACTTGCCTTTCATTGACGCGCAATTTCAAAGCAATTAGCGATTGCATACAAAGGGATTTCAACGGCCGTGTAATCAAGCCAGTTGCCCTGAAACAGGTGAGAAACTCAGTCGTTGTGCACTCAAAAAGGGGTTTTTAAATGATGAAATGAGTATAAATCGAAAGAAGGATGCATTTAAACTTCTACCGCCTAAATTTCATTTATTCAATTCAGAAGCCCAGCAATAAATCTTTGAATTCCACACACAAACGTACGAGATTTGTAATGCTGACTTTTTTGCAGCTTCTGAATTAAATAAATTAAATTTAGGTGGTAGAAGTTTACATATATCCTTCTTCTTTCGATATATACTCATGTCTTCTTTTNCCGTCTTACCCTACTCATGCAAAACATTTCAATTGTTTTTATTCGCGGGCACTTTCGCCTGACATCTGACGTGAGACAGGCCTTAAATTCTTTATCAATAGACTGATATTACCGGAGTTCAAACAGCGTATACTAACAAGAGCAGATTTTGTAACGATAGCAAAACTTGCCTTTCATTGACGCGCAATTTCAAAGCAATTAGCGATTGCATACAAAGGGATTTCAACGGCCGTGTAATCAAGCCAGTTGCCCTGAAACAGGTGAGAAACTCAGTCGTTGTGCACTCAAAAAGGGGTTTTTAAATGATGAAATGAGTATAAATCGAAAGAAGGATGCATTTAAACTTCTACCGCCTAAATTTCATTTATTCAATTCAGAAGCCCAGCAATAAATCTTTGAATTCCACACACAAACGTACGAGATTTGTAATGCTGACTTTTTTGCAGCTTCTGAATTAAATAAATTAAATTTAGGTGGTAGAAGTTTACATATATCCTTCTTCTTTCGATATATACTCATGTCTTCTTTTAAAAACTCCGCTTCGCGTGCACAATGACTATAAAGGCCAGTTTCCAGTCAGTGGAATTTTCCGAGCTGGCGGAAATTCTTTTGTTTACGACATAAAAGGTCGCTTTGCAATTGAATAGAAATTTAAGGTTTAATGACTTTTGATCGTGTAAAATTCCGCCCGCTCGGAAAATTCTACTGACTGGAAATCAGCCTTTAACTCGGCCGTTGAAATTCCTTTGTCTGCAATCGCTAATCACTTTGAAATGGTGCATCAATGAAAGGCAAGGTTGCTATTGTTGAAAAATCTGCTCTTGTTTGCGTGTGCTAGGATAGAACGTGTCCAAATTCTCTTGGGACGCAAAACTGTTCTAAACTTGACTTCTCTTTGTTTTCTTCTTCCTGAAACAAAAGAATCATGCTGGCATGTTCTTGACTCAAGATCTTCTTTCTAAAATTCCCTTGATCAAAATATGAGATTTTTGCTTCAAAGACAACGTGGCAGTGTGGAGCAAAAATGCGACCGGAGATGGAGGACAGAGTTTTCATTGCACAACTCCGTAGGCCGGCAGTTTGCAACAGACTGCGGCAAGACTCTTTAAAGGTATTCAAGTTAGTCTGGGTCGAGGAGCTGTTTGGATGTTCTGGACCCGGTTCTGGAGATCTATTGACTGTGGGAGATCAAAAGCAATAATTGAAGTTTGTTACCGAGAAGACTGACTAGCAACCACCCATGAAAATTTGGTAATACTTTGGTGACATAAAAACTTTCCACAGCAGCATGGACAGGGCCGATACCAGCCATGAATTCATAGGGGAGCAAAGAACCAATATTTTCCGACGACAAAAGCAACAACAACAACAGCAACAACGCAAGTTGTAGGAACATACGTTCAAATCATGCATGAAATGACTAATGTACTCCTTCAATAACCAAAATTTGGAATTATTTTGCAATCCAACCTTGAATCCTTCGATTTTAGTGAATATGAAGCAAAAAGATGCTGCAGATTCAAAATTCATGTCATCATTTATCCTCGAACGTTAATAAATTCGTGCGCAATGCATCATTTCTCCGACAAAATCTTTTAAAGGTGGACCTGTAAATCACGAAAAAATCCGACAGGTAGGGTGAAATTTCCGACAAACGGCCTGCTGGGGGGGCGCTCCGCCCCCCAGCCCCCCCACTGGCTTCGGCCCTGAGCATGGAGATATTTGGGGGATATTTGCAAATCATTTTCAGGCTTTTAAAGGATGAAATTTATGTGACTGCGCTTACTTCGACGTCAAAGTTGCCACAGTTGTTCAAGGTATGATTTAACAACTTCTTAATTTTCGTTCAAATTTTACGAGTAATGCTACGTGAAATAGACGTAGACCGGTCGCATCTGCAGAGCATCGTTTAGCGTTGATCCCCAAAATAACGAACCCTCAATATAACGAATTTCCCGATATAACGAAATAAATGCATGGGCTCTTGAATAACATGCTCATATCAACTTCTCTCAGTTTAACGAACTCATGATATTGCCAACTTTTTTCTGGTTCCCATCAGAGTTCGTCGGTAAATACTTTACTAAATTGGCTCAAATTGTTTATGGAAACTCAACTTTCAAATTTTTGCAGAGGGCTGTAAACCTTGAACAAATTCCTAACTGTTTTGCCTAGCAGCAATGGGAAACAGTAGCCATGAGCACGTGGTATCCTTGTTTCATCTTGCGAGAATAAAATGCGACACGCGAAACATTGAATTTCAAATGAACATCTCCAGGCGCTTGCTGTGTTACGAATGCCTACGAAATTTCTTTAACCCTTGAAACTTGTTTTTAAAGATTGTCTACTGGCCAAGTGCGCCCTAAAAGCAAGTAGGCCTTGTTCATTGAGAAAGAGGTGTTTGTTTCTCCCAAAATGTGTGCTAGGTTGTATTTATGAACAGAGCGTTTTAGCAAAAGCTGGATGTAAGCGGTGTAGTATATTTTTCATAGAGACTGACTTTGTACTTTGGTTGCGTAATGTCAATTCAAAGTTTGAGAAAACTCAAAAAATCTTTCGGTCTAGTGCACCTCAAGAGTCACCTTCGAAGTTAGATTTCTCCCCTACGAGGGGGCTATCACTCAAAAATAGCTTGTACACCTTTGGCAAAAATCTTTTTGTTCCCAAGAAAAATCCCTAAAAATCCTGTTTCCAAAAATCTCGTACGCTTTTTTGAAAGATTGATGCAACACCCCTCGCTCCCTCACGTCCAGAGACTATTTGAAAACAGGTCCGTACACAAAAAAGAAACAATTTTTCGAAAATTTGATTTATTTGAATTTCAGTTAAAATATAGGTTTCAATTTCACGACAACCTAGACAAATTTCCACAATATTCTAAACAATCATGCAAATCTATGCTATTGAACTTGATCATAAAAGACTAATAATAATTAGATTGAAGATTTTTAGCGCATGCGAAACAGCTATTATACAGAGTAACATAAATTAAATGCCTGAGATCTTGACAGCCGAGTTTCGCAAAAATTGGTATCAGATTTGATATAATGTATATGGAATGCAAAGCCTTCCGCAATCTAGATCATGTCTGGTCAGATATGAGATAACGTAAAATTACTTACGCAAAGTCAGTGAAAGTTAGTATCCGCAGTAATAGTTAAGCTAGTTGCGGCGGAGCCGCATATCTATTCGAGTTGAATAAAAACTTGCGATGTCCAGATGTCGAGATTCAAAAATTTCGATCCATAGTGAAATGTAAATCTATGTAAACAACGTATTGTGATCACACAATCATTTGAATTTTCAATTCAAATTGAACAAAGAATTGCAACGCCAACAGAACCACAAAGGCCTGTTACTATTAGCCTGCGCGTGCAGACTCTGCAGTGCGGAGGAGGGAAAAGTAAAGGTAAAAACGCCGCACTCACTGACTTTTGTTATTGCTAGTAGTAGCAATTATTAGAACGAAAATAATCGGTCTCGCCAATAAACCTTTCGGCTATTCTACAACAGATTCAAATAGCTGTGCAGCGCGTGGCGAAGTATAAATAGCAATAACAATCGATAATTTACATCTATAAAATACTCAAAGCGCCATGGAAAAGATACATTAAACGTATCGGTCTGTGCCCTTCGTCAGTGGGCACAGCCCGATACGTTTAATGTATCCTCCATGGCGTTTTAAGGATTTATAGATAGCAATTATCAGATTATTATTCTACAAGAGAGTCCGGATCGAGCGCTATTTTACAGAAAACTGTTGAGTTTCCGAATGTACACAACAGTGATAGAAGATCCGATGCCGCTCAACCGAACCGCAAAACAGGCACCCTCCCTTGCCACCTTTAAGAAAAGATTCAAAAATGAACATTAATGAAAATACTTATTTCGTCACTATTATGTAGCATCTTTTTAATTGTAGATGTTTTTGCCACGGCCCCCTGAAAAGCAGTTCTGATGGACTGACGGGGCTACCGTGCCTAAATAAATAAAAATGAATGAATGAATGAATCTTTCAGTAAAAATGTATGAAAATATCGCTCGATCCAGACTCTTTTGTAGAATAGCTACAAGGTCTATTGGCATGGTGTACCCGAAATAAACGCAGCCAATTGAAAAAATAAGTCTATATGGATGTGTCTAGACATGAAAATAGTGGGTTTGATATAATTAAGTTATGGATATAGAAAATAATTTTTAATAACATGATTTTTTTAAACCGATCACCCAACTCGAATTTAATTCGAACATTCGAGTAGATGCTGCATTGAAACATCACACAAACAAAGTGAGTAAAGTATATTTTCTTTCAAACTTCACGTCTTTTGATGGATTCCTGCAGAAGAACGAGAAAAATAACTTTTAAAAAGATAGCTTCGAGTCATACATTAAAATCTAGAATGTTTGTAAGCAAAAAATTTGGGATAAAATATTTTGGAATGAAAAAGTTCAGAGCGCTTCATTTTCCCCAACATCTCACTACCCAGAAATTTTGGAGGTTTTTAAGCAGGGCCAGAACAAACTGAATGCTTGCATCGTGTCTATCTTCTTCAATGTATATCGAAATACGCTTTAGTTCAGCGTTAATCATTTGCGTTTTTGCATTGTACTGCGAATTATATACAGGTGTCTCAAAAAAATTATTCGACGTTTGATTAAATATTAAAAAATAACGATATAATGAACGGGCTCCATGAAAAGAGAATCCTTCCCTAGGATCTTAAATTAATTTTAGACACCAGAATCTTGCAAATCCGCTGAATGATCACGGAGCTACAAGTTCTTGAAGTTAAAGTTTGTGCGAAAGCTGAAACCTGAGGCTTCTCCATAGCACTGGTAATGAATGATGTAGCATGGGGCTGTCGTTTGTTTTGATTCTCGTTTATTTTAGAGCAAGACAAAAGGAATTTGGAAAGGATTTTCGACAACCAAACTCTCTCGAACATTAATTCAAGCGCGTGGATGCTTTGAGGAATTCTGTTGAGCAAAGTTTGAAAAAGCAAATTTTGACAATAGTTACAAGAATTAAATTACTTTCGAAATCCTATTTGGTTCGCTCTGATATTAACGAGAGGTATGGCATTGGATAACCTTCCTTTACCTCGATTTTGGATCTTTTTTGCATAACAAGTTGCTTTGGGGTCTCTAATTTTAGCTTTCGCACAAACTTGATCTTTAAAAGCTCATATCTCAGCGAATTTTCAGCGGATGTGCAAGATTTTTGTGTCTAAAATTAATTTAAGATCCTAGGAATAGGGGTATCTTAGCATGGAACCTGTTCATGTTATCAATATTTTTCAATATCTAATCAAACGTCGAACAATGTTTTTGGGACACCCTATATAACTAAACCATAAATTAAAATAAACGAAAGGAATCCTACTTGTGAGTAACAAAAAAAACTTGAATGAAATACTCCAGTTTCTTAGCTATTGAAAAAGCCTTATTTTGGTAAACAAACTAGGGGGTCCACCTGCCTGTTCCGTAAATTACACAAGCACAGGCATGTCCAGTTGTCCAATAAAGCAATCACATGGGTGGTGTCACTAACTGCGAAATATCGATATTGAGAGTCTAATTCTGTTATAATTTCGCCGTCTGTTAGATCAAACAACACAACTCGCTCATCCTGCATTTCAACAATAACAGTGAAATTCACCGCTAACAAAACCTGTGTCAATTTTAGGCCAACATACTGTTTCAAGCACGCGCATTTAGAATCACAAAGCGCGATAGTTTGTTTGCTTTCAGAGACATTGCTATAATATTCAACGAGTTTAAAATTAATGAGGCTAAAACGATGGTCTTCGAGTCGCACAATGATTTGGCTCTACAATACCTGTGTAACCTTTTCACCAAAAATTCGGAATGCTCCTCCCGTGTATCCTCCGTAATACTGAGATTGATTTAAGGTTACCAAAGAAAAAAATCAGCAAATGGGCAAAAAAGCTTTTTTCTTTCCGTGGAGCAAAACTATGGAATAGCCTTCCCGCTGTGTCTAAGATGGCATCCTCCCTAAATAGTTTTAAGAAATCTATTAAGGGTTGAACTTTTCCATTGTAAATAATGCATAATTGTAAATAGGTTTTTAACATTATGGTTTTTATATTCTACTGTATCATTATTTTAAATTGTATATTGTAATCAAGTTTTTATCTGAGGGCCCCTTGAAAAACAGCTTCTGCCGAAGGGCTACCCTCCTTAAAGGGAGTACAAAGACCAGCAGCCTTTGCCATCGTTTGTTGTTGTTTTTGTGAATTTCGTACAGTCAGTTATTCTGTCAGCTGTGCAGAGCAAGTCCCTGACTGTGCGCAAAGCATGCTGGTCTTTATACTTCCTTTAAAAGAATCACATATCCAATATCAAAATACTTGAAACAAAGAGAATTTTTGGGAGTCATCAGGTGTGGTAGGTATGATACTGTTCTAGCATTACGAGGACTTTTACAACCATACAGAGGTTTATCTTACCTGTGAGTAAGGCAGCTACAAACATGAATCAGCATTCGTAACAGTTTCATGTATTGCTTGGGCAACATATTCAGCATTTCCAGGATTAATAGCACACATATTGATTCTGCCATTCTTTAGAAGATAGACATGATGTATTCTTGTCAGATGATCACACTGCTTTGCTGTTAATGAAAAGAAAATTGGATCTTACATTCAGATGTATACAGCATAGGCGTCAAGTCTAAAAAAATATTGCACAAATGGTTAATAAATCTAGCTTTGATTTAATGGTTGGCAGGGAACTTGAGCTACTTTGCTATGATTTTTTTCACTACCTGGTTTGAAGCATACTACAAAATTTCCTATAATTTTAAGCAGCTTCTTTCTTTGATCCGTTTATGTAATGGCTTGAAAGGAACCTATTCTATTTGTGCAATTTTTGATACCTTGATTATTTTCACAATTACAGCGTCTTCTATACTTCAAGCAGTTTTTAGGTTGTGACGTCATCAAATTACTAAATCATAAACCAGAAATGCTACGGATATCTGCTTACTGCCATATTATAGACCTTCATACAGTGGTTTTCTTCAAGATTGTACTGTTTTTCCTCCATAAATTTAGGATTTACTAATTACCATGATCATAATTTTGTTCAAAACTTATCACAAGTTCTTTCAATAAAAAGAAATCGTTGTAACTCTGAAAATTCAAGATATCAAAAATTGCACAAATAGAATAGGTTCCTTTCAAGCCATTACATAAAACGGATCAAAGGAAGAAGCTGCTTAAAATTCTAGGCAATTTCGTAGTATGCTTCAAACCAGGTAGTGAATAAAACTTCAGAATTTCGCTAAATGACACCCGTTTAGTGTCTTTAATCAATGTCTTAGTGGATAATCAATGTCTTTAAATTTAATTTGAACTTTGATGCAACACCTGAAAAAGAAATATTCAACATTAATTGAATTTTAAAATTTTTTTACTCACCCGGAACTATCTTAAACTATTTCATTTTTTCATTTTTTTCATTTTAATATTCTTTAAAGTTGGTTATTTACAGATAGTTNAGAATAGGTTCCTTTCAAGCCATTACATAAAACGGATCAAAGGAAGAAGCTGCTTAAAATTCTAGGCAATTTCGTAGTATGCTTCAAACCAGGTAGTGAATAAAACTTCAGAATTTCGCTAAATGACACCCGTTTAGTGTCTTTAATCAATGTCTTAGTGGATAATCAATGTCTTTAAATTTAATTTGAACTTTGATGCAACACCTGAAAAAGAAATATTCAACATTAATTGAATTTTAAAATTTTTTTACTCACCCGGAACTATCTTAAACTATTTCATTTTTTCATTTTTTTCATTTTAATATTCTTTAAAGTTGGTTATTTACAGATAGTTACAAGCATATACATATACAAAATAACTAATTCAAACCAACTACAAACTAAAACTAATTACATAATATAAAGTATAATATAATGTCCTATTAACAACATAATTTACAGCTGCAGTTTGCCCCCTTCCATGTTTTGATTTTCTTTTTGAACACTGCCACATTTAAAACTAACCAACCAACAAGGGCAGATAATGTAACAATAGGATTCGTTGCATTTGATTGACACGCCAATACAAAGCGATTAGCGATTGCAGACTAAGGGAATTCTATGCCCCGTTGGTCACGTCATAATTTTAGATTAACTTTTTCATTTTTAAGAATTTTAGAGCTATCAGCAGACCAACGTGGGTTGCACTACCTACCATCAGTCAAGATCTAGGTAGGGGGTGTTTTTGCCTCCCCCAACCAAAATAGAACAAGTCAGATAGCCCAACCATACGGTTAAGTTGGGGGGAAGTTTTAAAGCTGTTCCGAAAGGGCTCGAAAAGGAACTAAAAGATTGATCACATTTGTCCATTTGTTTTCTTCAGAACATTGACAACGATCGAGACCATCCCCTAGAGCAGAATACCTAGCCTACGTTACATTTTACGTTACATCCTTGAGCTTACGTTACATTTTATCCATGAAACTGGTCGATTCGAGTGAAGTCCTGAAGTCCTTTACCCCATCTCTTCATAAGCTGCCCAGTCGTTAAGTTTGTTCTTGTAACTTTTTTGTAGCCATTGTTTTCAACTTTCGCATTTGTCTTTGTTTTAAGTGTATTGTGAAGTAGTTTTGCCTTTCTGTAATGGAAGCGGGGTAGACAGATCCTTTTGCTCTTCACGGTATCTTTTTAATAGTATCGTATAGTAATTTGTAAGTAGCGTAGTTAGTAAATGTATTGTAAATTTTCATTGGAATATATGAGAAAAAAAGAATACCCAGAGCAAGATCTACTAGAATGACTTAAAAATAACTCACTATTAAGTCCAGTAAATGTAAACATCCCTAGCTGATTTAGAATATGCTGCCAATCACCAGGTGTACCAAGGCCCTTTAGTTTCTCATAAAGCAATTTACGACTGCTACGGATGCGATCTGCCATTCCACGCAATTGGTCTTTCCTATAAACAAATAAACATTGATCTGAATTTGAAACATTGAAACAATTTGACTTTCAAAGAAACTATTTGAGTATAATAGCATCAAAAGATGAAATGAAAATCAGAACGATATAAAAAGCTTTCCAACTATCGTCTCAATCAAAACAAAATTAAAGGAGTTATATTTAAGCCTTAAAAACCAAAAGTGATAAGATCAACCCCTGCACATGCCCTCTAGGAAGAAAAGATATCGATATCACTCCACATCTTTATTAAGGGCCTGATTACATGGGAGTTTTCCCCATAGGACTGGGATTTCAGCCCTCTTGCCTGAGGAGAAATTTCAGCTCCTTCTCTGGTGAACGACTTGTAAAATGCTTTTGCCGATTACATGGGACACTTTTAGCCCTAGGTTGAAACGCTTAATCCCTGTTGTTTTATGCACTGACATAATCGAAATATTGGACCGTTTTCGCAATTGAAAATCAAGTTTGGCACATGGTTGCAAATTCCAGGCCTGGGTTGAAAACTCCCATGTAATCGAAAATATTTTCACCTCGGGTAGGAGGGCTGAAATCCCAGCCCTATGGTGAAAACTCTCATGTAATCAGGCAGGGCCGCGGAGAGAATTTATGGACCACGGGTCAGAATGAAATATTGGTTCCTTGCAATACAAAAGATGCTTGGTACGCCGAAGGCACACTCACCTAGGGCGCACGGGGTACCCCGGAAAAAATTTCATGTCCTCCTGAAAATTTTTTTTGAAAACTGAGGTTGCTAGAATCACTCTTGTAGTTTTCATATCAACAAAATAAAGGTCATTGTGCAGAAGAATCATAATCTCAAAGTACNGTGAACGACTTGTAAAATGCTTTTGCCGATTACATGGGACACTTTTAGCCCTAGGTTGAAACGCTTAATCCCTGTTGTTTTATGCACTGACATAATCGAAATATTGGACCGTTTTCGCAATTGAAAATCAAGTTTGGCACATGGTTGCAAATTCCAGGCCTGGGTTGAAAACTCCCATGTAATCGAAAATATTTTCACCTCGGGTAGGAGGGCTGAAATCCCAGCCCTATGGTGAAAACTCTCATGTAATCAGGCAGGGCCGCGGAGAGAATTTATGGACCACGGGTCAGAATGAAATATTGGTTCCTTGCAATACAAAAGATGCTTGGTACGCCGAAGGCACACTCACCTAGGGCGCACGGGGTACCCCGGAAAAAATTTCATGTCCTCCTGAAAATTTTTTTTGAAAACTGAGGTTGCTAGAATCACTCTTGTAGTTTTCATATCAACAAAATAAAGGTCATTGTGCAGAAGAATCATAATCTCAAAGTACATATTTCTTTAAGAACATACATAGCACACAGAGTGACGATTTATGGGCCCTTATGGCCATGGGCCCCGGGTTTTTGACCCCCCGACCCCCCTCTCCTCAGCCCTGTAATCAGGCCCTAAAACACCTTTAACTTTGCTTTTCCTTAGTAAAAAATTTTCATCTGATGGATCATCGTCTGAAACCACAAAAAATTGAAATAAACAGATAAAATGAAATCATGAGATCATATCTGCTTTCCTTTCATTCCTATGCTAATCAAAGTTCATCAATTTGTGTACGGTAGTCTCATTCTTGTTTGGAAACTTAGAACTTCTTGAACACATTTGTAACCAAAGTCTGTTATGGTTGTCGTTGTTGTTGTGCCTCGTTATGATGTTTTTACATACGGGACTCTTGTAAGATTGTTAGAGCTTATTCATGGCCTAAATCCACCGTGAATTTTTCTGTGAGCTTTCTACGATCATTATGTAATATTTATGGGCACGATAGACCACTTAACCAAGTCTGTATCATATTAGATGCCAGGTGAGGTTTGCGATAAAACAAAATTACTCATGCAAACTCCATCAATTGTTTTTATTCGCGGATATTTCGCCTGACATCTAATGTCAGACAGACTTTGATGCTTAGTCAGAGCTGCTTTTCCAAGAGTATTTTTAGAGACGAAAATGATAAAATTTCATACGAAACAATACAATCATCCACAACAGCCCACTTTTAAGAAACTATGTCTTGCCTAGACTTATTACATAAGTCCTCTTTTTCGCTCCATTCCTCCCTAATAGCAATACATAACAATTCAATTCAATGGAGTAAATCTTAGACCCATATCATCAGTCTATGTCTTGCCTTCATTTGAATTTTTTTAGATTTACTGAGATCTTCTATAGTTTAAAATGTACACCTGAACAGGGTCTGGAGGCATCGGCAATGAAATAAAGATAGCCATTCAAAAATTATCGTTCAAAGGGCTTGTGACGTGACTGGAAGGAATAACGAAACTTCTGACAGCAAATCATGGTGGCCAGAGTATCCCTAACGGGACTGTTATGGAAACAAGGACAATTCAACCTTTTAATTCTATCCCTACCACTCTACTTAGGGGTGTTTGATTTTTATAGTTTAAAACAGCATTCTTTTTTTGCCTTCATGAATTTGTAAGTTTTCATCCCCTTTTCTATTAATTTTTTAACTTTGCAAAATTTTACTTTCAAAGGTAATAAGCAGAGGCAAATATGTCCGTCTATAAATAGAACAAAGAAAAACCCACGCACGCTTTGTCTCCTTAGCTCGTGCACGTTTCAACGATTTCAATACATTTTTCACTCATGCCCATGCCCTTATTCATATGAACACACCTCTTAACCCTGCCGATTACCTTTAATTTTGTGGCGAATTTTAACCTACTTACTTATGCTAACTAAATCTAAAGCAGTAAAAATAAACATAGACAGGCGACAAAAAATCTTCTAGAAGGGCAGGTGCAATAATAAAGAACCAACTAATCTGCTTTCTAAGGCTCATATTATCAATCTATCTATCTATCTTATCAATCTGATAAGTGTTCTTTGAACGTTTTTAATATTTTCAATTTGTCATTTTGTCTCCTTTGCTTATGCTCTCCAACAAAGCACTTCTAACTATAAAATATTTCAGCTCACCCCCCATTGAGAGGCAGATAACATAACTATAAAATATTTCAGCTCAGCTCCCATTGAGAGGCAGATAACATAGGCGTCAAATCTTTAAAAAGATTGCACAAACGATCACTGCGTCTTCCTTTTGACTTAAAGCAAATGAACGGAGTTAAAAGTAGCCTGCGTCACAGACCATAACGAGGGGTATGGTCTGTGGGATGGACTCACTTTTGTTGTCCCAGTTTCACAGAGATCTTGTGAAATCTGTTATTCCATGGTTATTCAAATAATGAAATTGGCTTGTCTAGCACTTTGTTTGTTTGATTTGTTTATACTGAAGTCGTTGGGACAACAAAAATGAGTCCATCACACAGACCATAACTTCCTCTGGTTATGGTCTGTGACGCAGGCTAAGTTAAAAGCAGCTTAGCTAGAGGGACTGGGTCAATCTAAATATAACTTATTGTATTTGATGTTCTCGATCGATGAAAACAATAGAAACATAAGTGATGCGTGTCATTCTTTTGTGTGCTATGTTTAGACTAGATCGCTATATCTCTGTTCATTTACTTTAATGGCTTGAAAGTAATTTGAGGTACTTTGCTATGATTCTATGTGTGCAATTTTTTATATCTTGATCACATTCAGAATTACAGCGTTTTTCTTTTTATTGGATGAATTCATGAACGGCTTTGAAAAAAAATAAAATCATCGTAAATCCTAAGCTTGCATTTGCAAAGAGCAAACAAATCTAAAAATATCCCATTCAAATCAAAGGTGCACACGCGCCGTGAACAATGGATAGCCAAAGAAACAATGCAGTGTCTGAGTGCTTTCTTTATTCTATTTATAGAAAACCATAGTTTATTGAGGGCTACAATTGACGGTAAGCAGAAATCTGAAAAATGTCAGACCTTGTAATTCAGAAAATAATCAAGATATCAAAAATCACGCAAATGCAGCAAAGTACCGGAAGTTCCTTTCAAGCCATTAAATCGAACGGAAGATTCATCAACCATTTGTGCAATCTTTTTTAATAACTTTACACCTATGCTATAAAAAATATGAAATTACAAACCATTCAGCCATCAATGCAGGATTATTCAAAATAGTAGCAACAATTCTGGCTCCATGATTGGGTGGATTTGAATACATTGGACGAATCAAAGCACATAACTGCGAGCGGACAGCTTGAGCCGTTTGGCTGTCTTTGGACACAAAAACCAAATTTCCTGCACGTTCATCTAAGATCAAACAAAAAATTACTTTAGAATCTATTGGCAGAAAAAATCACAACACGAACCCGACTGTGACAAGAGGCTACGCAGCCTATAAGAATAGGGCAATGACCTTCATATCAAATGAAGTTTTTACAGGCCTACTCTTGCGTACCTAATAAGGCGACGGAGTTAACAGGGAAGGGATCCTGAGTAGGAATTAGACTCACAACGTGATTCCTTGTATTCGTTCAATATTTTTGATCTAATTTTTTTATTTTCTCTCATATAAGGACTCACTTCCAAACAGATTCTAAACAGAGACTAAATTAGATTAAATGAGAGTTTTAGCGATAACCATCCAATTCAATGAGCGATACTGAGAATTATGTAATGAGTCTAAGTAGGAATGTCCTTGAGTAGGAATCCTGAAAATGATATAATCCAAACCATCCTAACTCAAACTCAAGTAATCCAGCACTACAGGTTGGCGGCGTGGCATGGGCCAACATTGACCAGCATCGTTTTAGGATAGCTTTATTTTACAAGCATCTCGAATCACAAACGGAGAGAAATCAGTTACGTATAACAGCCACTCTTTTCCAAAGAGGCTCCATTTTGGGGCGTAGGAGGCCAAGGAAAAGCCTCCTCTTTTCTCCAACTCGAAAGAAAGTGCGGAGAAGAATGCACAACAGCAAGGAAACTATTTTGGGTGGCTTCTTGTTTAAAACTATACAGCTTTCTTTTAAATACAAGCTAAATAGCTTGTATGCTTCAAAGCACAGCTTGTTATGCTGAGCCTGATGGTTCCTATATTCAAACCTACAATTCCTCATGAGCAAATTTTGACTTAGCAGCAGTAGGTTAAAACAGCTGTGGCATTTTAATAGTAGCTGAATCGCAAGTGCGTTACAAAGCACCACTTGGCATTTGCAGGTATTCTAACAACCGGATGGTGTCTGTATTCAAACCTACAATACCTCATAAGCAGAGTTTGACTTAGCAGCAGTAGGTTATTACAGCTGTGGCCTTTTAATAGTAGCTGAATCGCACGTGCGTTACAAAGCACCACTTGGCATTTGCAGGTATTCTAACAACCGGATGGTGTCTGTATTCAAACCTACAATACCTCATAAGCAGAGTTTGACTTAGCAGCAGTAGGCCACCATGAATAATGAATAGAAAAACTGGGTTTATTTGTTTACAAGAAACAGTTGCATTGTCTTTAAACATCATTCCGTCACAGTGCAAACTGAGCAAGGCATAATCTGGCCACCCTTTTGAAGCAGAGTACATGTTACATAGGCACAGATATTGCCTTAAGCTAAATGTTTTCTAATGATAATTCTTACGAAGCGTGTTTATAGACAAAAGGCATATACGATGGCCAAAACAGGGAAAGAGAAAATTTAAGTCAACGCTTGAGAATCATTAATTTTATCCTAGTATCACTTTTATTGTACGACTCTCGAGTCCGGAATAGACAGTCTGGAATCTGGTCTCTCGACCCTGGACTCTCGAGTCTGGAATAAACGGGGTAAAGTGGAAAATTCGATCTGCAGTTCTGAAATGGGATGAAACCAACAAGTTGTTTTGACTGTAAAGACAAGTTAAAATCATAGAAACTATTAAAAATGAAAAATACAGTTCGAGTCACATTTCAGGAAAGATGATTTCACATGTTTCACATTTCAATATAATAAACGAGGGGGTCTGGAATAAAGATGTCCTGGGTGGATATTTTTCAAAAAATAAATAAGCGGGGGAGACGTTTATTCCGAACTCGAGAGTATTATCATCAAGCAAAACCAACTGTTACGAAAGATTGCTGCAGGGATCTGAAAACCTGCGATAAAATCTTTGACTATATATCAAGAAACTGTTAGTTTTAAACCGTATATCTTCTCTGGAAATTTTCTATTGCTGAGCGCTGATCAAAGTATTTTGTAAAAAAAAACGAAGTTGCAAATCGTCTGGAGGAGCTAGCAATACTTTCTACTAAATTTTGGCTAGTTGAATTTCTGTTAAATTGCAGATTTTTTAGCAAGCAACGAGATGGAATTTTGTACCTCAGACATTGGAACCTTTTGATTCGAATTTTTGTGAAGGTGAAGTTGCGGATTTTAGCGCCAAGCACTGGGATCCCAGAAGTAGCAGACCTAATCGAGTCCGCGATCCCTTGTCATGACGCTCAGGTAGTGGAACTCGAACCCCATTTTTATAGGTAGTGGGACTCGCACCCCATTGGGGCAAAAATTTATATGAATTTCTCAACCGCTCTACTGGTTCGTGTTTTTCTCCAAGCAACTTGGATCTACCTTCAGCTCTAACAGTTCTTAAATACTTCACAAAATTGTCCACATTTTATATTATCTTACAAAATTACCAACGAAAGCTTCTTAATTAGTTTTTATTCCTGGGTGTAACAATTATGATGGAGTTTCCACGTTTCATTTGATAAAAGATACATTGGGTGAGAAAAAGAATTATCTTATGCTCAAAAATACAATTGCCGTGAAATTACTCGAGACTAAGATCATGTAATCAGGCCCTAAGTGTGCAATAATATCTTTTACATTACCAGCTTTGAACTCAGTTTTCAAAAGTTTGATTTTCAAATAAAGTACTAGGGTATCTTAAAGCTTTCTTTTGGCCATCGAAAACGTAGTCTTTTTTGAACGAGAGAACAAGTTAATGGCGACGGTGTAGATACAGCCTCTTTCTCCCTGTGGTATCATTTAGTAGTATCGTATAGTAATTTCATAAGTAGTGTAGTTAGTAATATGTCATTTCAACTGTTTATTGGATTATACATAAAAAACTGAGTTTCTTACGTACGTGTTTTAATAAATAATCAAAGAAAATCAATGTTAGACTAATTTTAGAAACCAGGGAGCCATGAATACGCAGATACATTGCCTCTGGCTATCATTCCATCACGGTCTAAACTGCGTGACACACAATTATGTCACCATATGTTTTGCTTTCAATTAGAAAATAAAGGAAGTCCACAAGAATAGATCTGATTTTCATGCTGGTTTTGCTGGTTGCAACAGTGAACGTCTCTTTGTGCCTTGGATGAATTTTCACCAAATGAAACAAAAAAGGATGGCCTTAAATACACACCTTAAATGCACTTATAGCATGGATGCACAATAGACCACAACGCTAAAGATGGAGGCTCCAAAGACTCTGCTGTGTTTTGCTGCAAAGCATGCTGGTAAAAAGCTCCCTGACGACCACCCAATGACATACAAATTTTGGTCTGCCGTTTCGACTAGCTAGCTCGAATTCAAATCGACCTAGATGTCGAAATGAAACCTTTCCAAAGCAGAAAAAGGAAAGTTATGATTCGAAATAAAGATTCGCTTTCGAATTACAAATATTCCGATTTTTTTACATTGATTACTTGTTCCGAACTTTACCACAGGTAACTAGTCGAAACAGCAGACCAAGATTTCTATGTCGTTAGGTGGTCGTCAGGAAGCTTTTTACCAGCATGCTTTGCGCCGACGCCATCTTTAGCATTATTGTCTGTTACGAGGTTATTGATCTGACATGTAAAGTCATCCCAGAAATATGACAAATAACCTAACCCTAAAATCCTAACCCAAAAGGTAACCCTATCTCTAAAAACCGAAACCTAAAGAACTAAACTGACCCTAACCTTAGGCATCATTTTCAAATGTCTCCAGTTGTTTCTTTGCCGGAAGAATAACATCAAATGGTTATGGATCCGACATTTCTGTAGGAAAAAAACCACGGCGTTTTTCGTAAGTAGAGCCAGTCTAGAAAATTAGATGCTTTCGTGTTACCAGTGCGAACCTATATTCAAATCACTCGAGATCTCTTTTAGAATCGATCTCGTCCCCCTGGGCTCAATACGAGGGTGTGGCTACCCTCTTACAGAATGATTCTTACGTTGAAAATCACTTCTCTTCCCAACTGTGAGTGCGTTGAATTTCCGATTGCAATTCATTTAAGCAATTTTACTTATGATTACCCTGCAATCTATCCTATTGCTATCATAACTTAAATAAAGACATGAACCAAAGTTTGCCTCAAATTAGATGTCACGTGAGATTTGTGATAACGCAAACTTACTCATGCAAAACGCTTCAATTGTTGTTATTCATGGGCATTTTCATGTGACATTTAATTTGAAACAGACTATAATGCTATGATATGATTTTGCTTACTGTACAAGCCAAAGATCTTTGCAAAGGATTGTGCGCAAAAGAATTCCATGCCTCTACTTGCAAAGTATCTAAGTGCCATCGCATCAATATCAGGATCTCCAGAGGCGAATCCTTGATAGGCAAGATCAAAGATCGTAAAATGTTTCTTTTCCTGCAAAACAAATTGGAAATATGCTGCCAAGATTTTCAAATTTTTATATGAGGTTTGTCAAAGCTTTAGATACTTCCTCTCATTCATCCTTTCATAAAGTATAAAAAAGTTACAACTCTAAAAGTAATGATGATGTAAAGATACTCTCTCTGGAATTATGGCAAATTACCTTAAAGCAATCAATTTGAAAGAATAGGGCAATCAAATTTTACACGATCAATTAAAATTTTTGTAAAGATTCGATGCCTATACTGTATCCAGCCAATCTTTTTACCAACATAACAACAACAACAACAGCATATGAAAGATGTAACCTCGATAACATCAGCAATCTTTTCCCAGTCCGCTTTGTTTGGATCTACTCCTGTTGGATTATGTGCACATGCATGGAGTAGAACAACGCTGCGTTCTGGTGCATACTGCAAATGAAATTTTTTCAATAAAATAGACAATAACGCTAAAGATGGCGGCCGTGCAAAGAATGCTGGTAAAAATCTGCCTGACGACCACCTAACGACATAGAAATGTTGGTCTGCCGTTTCGACTGGCTAGCTGTGGTAAAGGTCGGAACAAGGAATCAATGTAAACAAATACGAAAATTTTGTAATTCGAACGCGAATCTTCAATTCGAATCAAAACTATACTTTTTTTGCTTTTGAAAGGTTACCTTTCGAACCATGTTGCATTCGAAATCAAGGTGGATTCGAATTCAAGCTAGCTAGTCGAAACGGCAGACAGACAGTTTTACGTCGTTAGGTGGTCGTCAGGGAGCTTTTTACCAGCATGCTATGCAGCAAAACACAACAGAGTCTTTGGAGCAGCCATCTTTAGCGTTATTGTCTATTGTGTACAAGAAAATATCAATATCAAAGTACAGCAAGTTTTATTAACCAAATCTAATATATGGGCAGTACCAAGATATTAAGAAGTCCATAGTATTCAGCATAGCATGAGCTCAAGAGGGCTTGTGGAAGACTGAAGGGCATTTGTTAGTCCTACAATAGTGTGCCTGCACAGCTTTGCTTAACATAAAGTAAATTAGAAGGGCATAGGGGCATAGGTGGCAGTTTTTTCTTGGAGGGGCATAGAACTCAGAAGGGCACTTTTTTGAATGGGAGGAGCACCTTTATACCTTAAAAAGGCTGAGAAAATGTTAGACATAGGGCACTTTTGAAAAACTTGGAGAGGCACAGCACCCCTTGTCCCTCAGCTCGTATGTCACCACTGGAAGGGTATTTGTGCAGCCTACGCAAATTCACCCTTAACTATATCTTACATGATATAATAGGTGGCCATTATATTGAGAGTTGTATAGAGATTTGCAGTTGTTGGGTGTGAGACAATTTGATAACATTATGATTCGCTAACTTGGTAAAAATGGTAGTAAGGAATGGAGATTTTGAGATTGGAAACTCCACAGGGTGTATTAGTATAGATAGAGTTTTAGATAAAGCAGAAACAAGTCTTCATCACTCTAGAAAATTTTTGAGGTACCCCAGACCTGGACTTCCAAGCAACCCAACAGTACATCATTGGAATGTTTCAATTGAAAGATACAAAATTCAACCTGCAACAAAATTGAGTAAGAAAAAATGACGTAAAAAATAGTCTAAATTGCTGTTAGAATTTGGTTATATTTAAGGCAATTTTAATATAAAATCTAAACTGTTTCTGAGAATTAAATGAAAAGCTCAATTGAGAAGATATCAAAAGTAATGAATGGGAAAATATTAGAAAACATACCCTAAGGTCTTCTAACATGCCATCAAGGTCCAGTCCATTGTTTTTAGGGTTAAAGTATCTGTATTCTCTAACATCATCATATCCTGAATGCTTGCAAACTTTGTTATGGTTGCCTTTAAAAAAATGCATGCAGGTAACAAGTGGAGCTTCAAGTGATTTAAACATCAAAACTTCATTGAAATCCGAAAGTTCAAATGGTAAAAGTTTCAGACAAAATTCTGTACAAAATGTTTTTGTCCAAAGGGTCTCACAAGTTTTTTACTACGTAAATTTTTTGTTTATGATATACTTCTATTTGAAGCATGTAGTGCTTTGGTTATAACCAGGCGAATTCTATGCAATTATAACCGATTTCAAACGAAATATTTGATCAATGGGCTGTAAAAACGTAAAAATATTTCCGATTTTCAAAAGTGTCTGAAAGTTTTTTGCCTAAAGATCTTTGTCTGAAACTCCATGTGGAACATATGGAAGTTAATGATATCATAGATGATATTTATCTTCCCCCCACTCTGTTTGCATCTTCTCCTACCCCTCCAGCTTTTTCTACAAAGCTATTTTCAAGTCAAATTTGCAATTATCACTTAATGTAGAGGAATTAAAAAGCATCCCAAACAAGCAACATTGTTCTACTAGATTCTTGGCAGGCAGATAAAGCAAACAAGTTTTCCAATGATTCAAAACCAAATCTCAATCTCTGATCCAAACGATAAAAGTTGAATAATTTCCCTTACCCCAAGTTGGCTTTGAAATAAAAATTGTTGGAGATGGAAAAAATTGCTTTGTAAACTGAATCGCCAAGCGACATGCACCAGTTCCTGATAGAGACTGCACAGCACAAACCTGCAAAACAACGACAGAGCCTTCATAAGCGTACGGGAGAATAAAATCTGGGGGCTGCCTGATAAAAAGTCCATTGTTTGCCAAATTTTTTGCCTGACTTAGGGTGGTTTTTTGCCGGAAAAAAGCTGATTTTGGTAAATTTTCCAACGTCCTCCCAGCCCCCTGGCTCCGATGCCTGTGAGAGCCTTGTAACACAAGCATAGGCGACAAATCTTTGCAAAACTTTAAAATTAATCGTGTAAAATGATATTGGTTCATTCTTCCAAATGAATTGCTCGAAGGGAACTTTAGGTAATTTACCATAATCCCAGAGTGAGCATTTTTAATATCATTATCGTTTTTGAAATTACAGTGTTTTTATGTTTTATGACAGGATGTATGAGAGGAAGGATCTAAAGCTTTGACAAACATTAAAAGCACCATAAATTCTAAACTGATTGAGGAAAATCAATATGACCAATACAAGAAAACCTTAGTTCCTGAACGTCTACAATATGGTAGCAAGCAAAATTCAGTAGCTTTTATGGTTTACGATTTAGCAATTTCATGATGTCACAAATCCAAACTAGCAGAAATATAAAAACGCTGTAATTCTGAAAAAAATGCTTTCTCTGGGACTATGGCAAATTACCTTAAGTTACCTTCGAGAAATACATTTAAAAGAATAGGGCAATAACATTTTACATGATTAATTTACAGGTTTTGCAAAGATTTGATGCCCATGCTGTACATCAGAACCTTTTTTAAGGGACTAGAACTGGGGGGCACTCAATTGTTTCCTTGATTAAAAGGGACAATAAGGCTATTGTTTGAAAAGGTAAAACAATAGATCTAAAGAAGGGACTAGGGGGGCAATTGCCCACCCAGCTAGTATGTTAAAAGAGGCCCTGCGTACATACATGAAATATTCCA
Source organism: Aurelia aurita (assembly GCA_004194415.1). Classification (NCBI taxonomy): domain Eukaryota; kingdom Metazoa; phylum Cnidaria; class Scyphozoa; order Semaeostomeae; family Ulmaridae; genus Aurelia; species Aurelia aurita. Next base: position 793,603 of record REGM01000080.1, on the reverse strand, counting down.
TCCCACAAAGATTACAACCCCAAACATCTTTAGAAATGATCAAGAAGAAATTGATGAGCTCTATTTCTTCCATGAAAAAAAATTTACGGAGGGAGGAGGTCCCAAGTTAGCGGTCAAATGCTGCTAGAAAAATGAAAACCAATGTCAACAGCCCCTTATATCACAAGGGATAACAAATCCCAGTTCAAACATAATTTCAAGAGCTTTAAAACAATGATACTTACTCTATTTTGAACAATCGCTGTACTTTCACTTCCCAAGGCAAGTTTTGTAGCAGATTCACATAAATCTTTCAAGCCAGCAATTGGAAGGTAATCATGATTTAGTGTCTTGTCTTGTGCCATCGCCCTCTCTACATTTGCCACCACTGGTAATGTGTATGGTTTTCCTTGCTCATCTCTGTATACTAGAAATATACAAATAACTTCAGTGAAGAATAATGCTTACAGTAGTGTCAGAAGATTATATATCAGACAATTTTAGCTTTCAACATCTAGTATCAGCCCTAGGATATTTTAAAGTCAAATGCAAACTTAAATGAAGCTTTCATGATGATTGCTCTTCCATTCTGTACCTCCACCATTTTGATCGCTTTTTGCTTCTTTAAAATAGCATGGGTGTCAAATGTTGAAAAATGATTGTGCAGTTGGTTATTGCATGTTCCTTTTGATTTGATGGCTTGAAAGGAACTTCGGATACTTTGCCATAATTGTTCATTGGAACTTTTTGATATCTTGATTATTTTCAGAATTATAGTGTGTTTCTTCTTTATTGAAAAAACAGAAAAAGTATACACATGAGAAGTTTTGACAAAAATTAAAATCATCGTAAATCTTAAATTTTTAGAGGAAAAGTGGTGCAATCTTCAAAAAAACCATAGCTTATGAAGGTCTACAATTTATGGCAGTAAGCAGAAGTCTGTACGTAGCTTTTCTGGTACTTATGATTTAGCAATTTGATGACGTCACAACCACAAAACTAGTAGAACTACAAAAACCGCTATAATTCTGAAAATAATCAAGATATAAAAAAGTTCCAATGAACAATTATAGCAAAGTACCTAAAGTTCCTTTTAAGGCATTAAGTCAAAAGGAAGATGCATTAACCAAGATCATGCAATCATTTTCAAAGATTTGACGCCTAATGCTCTTTAAAATATGCTCAATGAAGTAGCCAGTCTGGTAAAAGGTCTAGATTCATTAGCAACTAACAGATCAATTAGAGACTAACAGATCAATAAGCAGCTAACCGATCAACTAGTAAATGTACTAATAGATTTCTTAGTCACTAACGGATCGATCAGCAAAATTGACTGGTTACGCGGACGGCGAAAACAGCAAAAAAACTGCAGCTCGAAAATACTTCCACCGGATTCAGCATGTAAAAAAACGCTATTTCACCGGGTGAAAAAAATTCTACCAATTCGAAAGGGAGCTACGCTGAGAATAGAATCGATCCGTTAGTGACTAAGCAAGCTATTAGTACATTTACTAGTTGAACGGTCAGCTGCTTATCGATCGGTTAGTCATAATCGATCTGTTAGTTGCTAATGAATCTAGACCTTTTACCTGACTGGTAGCCAATTTGCATCCGTCTGCTCTTCACAGTCTGGTCCAAATGTAGTATACTACGATGTTCTTGATCGTAGTATACCACAACAAACCACAACTTTATTTTTAAGGTCGTAGTATTACGAGATCTTCAAGCTCGTGTGAAAACATTTCCATACATTTCTTCATATTTCTTTACGTCAACGGGGCCTTTGTTTTCATGTCTTACATTTTGTGCACGGCCCTTGGCCTCCGTGCACGGCCCGTTGAAACTTTATTATCGTAGTATATTGATCATATGCTTGCAACATCAAAGTATACTATGACTATCGTAGTATACTACGACATCGTAGTATACTACGTTTTGACCTAATTATTCGTCACAAGCATATCTTGAAGAAGCAAAAAGCGAACAAGATGATAATGGTGGAGAATGGACAAGCGATGATGGTCATGAAAAGATTCACTTAAAGTAAATGAACGGAGATATAGCGATCTAGTCTAAACATAGCATAAAAGAACGGCACATGCCACTTATGTTCCTATTGTTTTCATCGATCAAAAACATCAAATACAATAGGTTCTATTTAGATGCACCCAGTCCCCCTAGCTAAGTTGCCTTTTAACTCCGTTGATTTACTGCCAGTCTGCCAACTGCCAGTCTGCAGAGTATACTCTGCAGACTGGCAGTTGATGGCAGTTCTCGGCGAGATCTCACGCGTGCAGACCAACGAAGCAGTTACCTGCTCGCGTGCAAAGTCTTCGATTCCTTTGTTTTCAAAGTAGTGAACTAAAGATCTCGTTCAAAATCGGTGTGTACAAACATTTTTTGTAAAAAATCTTGTGCGTGCAGTTGCCACACTTTGCAGACTGGCACTTAAAAGTTTGCGTTTGTTTTCAAAACATATGAGGGTGTGGGTCAAATGCACTTTGGCGGACCGGACACAGCTTCAAAGGAAAAGCAGAGGTTGAATGGAATTATGTTGTAAGAACTGATTGCTGATTGGTTTTCTAAACAATAGCGATAGAAAGTCTATCATCTGATTGGATAATGCAAAATTTGAACGTGATTAGACTGATTGCACTTACAGGAGAACGTCAAAATGACCTGGACATGGCCTAAATCTGCAGCAGGAACCGGTGATCGATGAATTCTTTTGGCTGTCCGCCCCCATACCCCCGCTAATTCATTAAGTTTAAGTCTACTTCAATCTAATTACCGACGTATTTTCCTACCAATCATCGGTACAAAATTCAAAAACGGGGAAATGTTAAAAGTGTGTCCGCTGTGCAAACTAGCCCCCTTGTTTGTTGTTTCGGACACTGCTACATCCTAAAATACCTGAAACGCCCTTTGCAACTTATCATAGTTGTAAATGTAAATCATTCAGGTATGCAAACAGCAATTCAAACAAAAATCTCAGGTGTGCATATGATGGTACTTCCGTACTTGGGGCAAGGGTGGGCATCTGCTGTGTTTTTGGTGGTCCTATGTATGTCTTGGAAAACGATTTTTTTTCAGTGTACCTGTACAAATTGCGCCCTTCAAAAGACTGGTTTTGGGGACATAGATTTTTATAATACTCCGATAAAACCCAATTTTGAGGACAAATATTGACCAACATCCAAGAGAATGAACAGTCCAAGTTTAATAGTTGCAAAATAATTGAAAAGAACTCAAAATAAACCTGATTTTAGTTAGGGACAGACATTAACATAGTATAGGTGAAATATACCGGTTATGTGGACATACATAGGACCACTGTCTTCACTGCAACATGCCCACCCTTGCTGGGGTGGGGGGGATTTAGCAGGCCCTACTGGCGGAAACCACCAACATCAACAACTATAGGTAGCCAACTTACCTCCCATCACAAGATTCACTTTCTGTGGGTTAGAATCAGCTAGAAAGTTTTGTTGTAATCCAAAGATAACATCAGCAGGTGCAACTGGGACATCACTAAAAGCTGAAGCAGTTGCCATTGCGTTTCGATCTTACTTCGTTGTCATCAAATGATGATTTCTGGACACTTTCGTTCCGTCGTTGACGTTTTGATCGTTCGGCAGCGAAAAAGCAAGTCTCGATTCCATTCAACTGAGTTGTCAACCTCGTTCTAAATCTCGGACGAAAGCTGGCCATCGGCCATCGCCAAAGCATCGGCAAAGAGACCCTTGTCTCAAAATTGGCTTGTCGGTTGTCCCGGGGGGGGTACTTAGTATATTTGTCCGACGGGGACGTGCCGTTTTTCAGGGTATCGTTTTCGCCTCTTTTTTCTAGCGCCGGGTGTCGAAAGAAGGCAATTTTTCTAGAGCCGGTTGTCAAAAGGGTGTATTTTCTTAAAACAGGTTGTTGCTTGGCCAGATTTTTACGTTTTGGAGTGTACTTTTCGACGATTTTTTCTAGAATCGGCTATCGTTCGGAGGGAAAAATTCTGGAGCCGGGTGAAAATGTTTGTCTTTGGTGGGCACACCCCCGTACAATTGAAAGTCAAGTACCCCCCCCCGGGTCGGTTGTGCAAAAGATTCTGTCTCGGATACTGTGGTGGGGGTATTTTTACCAAGATCCTTGGTGTTCTTTGACAAATCAACCAATCAAGTCAATCAAAATTCTGTGAGATGTAAAGGATCCAAACGATCATGATAAAAAGTTCCCTACCAGTGCATCCGTCTGTTGGCTTTTCTTTGACAAGCAAGACCTTTTCAATTGAATTGATTCGCCGATTTATTTATTAATCATTCATTTCACTTCATATCGTTTAGCCACGGTAGCACCGTCAGTCTGTGGAGACTGCTTTACAGGCGTTTACAGGGGCCGTGCAGGGCCGTGCAAAAAGACTACACAGTTAGTAAAAACCTAATTTATAAATTGTGTTAGCTAAATTAAATAGCAATAAATAAAACTAAAAATGTCCATAGCAAAATTAATCGAAACTAAATCAAAAGAAAATGAGATCAAACCCTCTATAATGTTTCGTGTAACCTTTTTTTGAAGGTAGGAAGAGAGGGTCCATGTTTCACATCCAAGCTTAATTTTTTCTATAGCTTAGGCCCACGAAATGAAATAGACTTCTGCCCATTTGACGTTTTAAAAAGGAATACGCAAGTCAGTTTCAGTGTGTTCTCAGTCTCAGTGTATTATGAGCTGCAATGTAAGTACAACTGCGGTGTCTAACTACACGTGATCTATGTTTTGCAATTTCTTTATGATCGTTTATTACTTTGTGTTTCCGCTACCACCTTTAACTATCAAGTTGACTTTTACATTTTCTACATCTTTTTCGACAAGTTTCATCCATGTCATTTTTTGCCCTCTTCTTGGTTTTTGCATAGCTTCTTTGCTTCTCAGTGCTTTATTTGCAGGTGCTTGTTCGGGAGATTCAGAAGATGGCCATACCAGTTTAGCCTGCGCCTTTTTACTGCTTTACTCCATGTTAGCTTAGTGATTTTGTACAGGTTATTCGACACCTTAGGGACCGTTCATTATTTACAGAGGGGTTGGTACCGAAGAGAAATGGGTTGGGTAAAATAAATTTTCTGACATAAAAAGGTTGAATTAATGTTTTTCCATCACCTTTTGAGTTGGGTAAGAAGATTTTTGGGACCAGAAAACATTTCTCTTCGGTGCCAACCCCTCTGTAAATAATGAACTGTCCCTTATCCTGCCATTTGATATTCAGCATTTTTCTGAGAAATTTTCTCTGAAATACGTCAATTGTGTTCTCGTGATTCTTGGTGATGGTCCACAGTTCACAGTTATAAAAGAATATACTCAATACTCTTGATATGGTTTCAGAATATTCCTGTTTTTACTTCCCTTGATGTTTTCTTACTTTCAAATATATATTTTAGTTGATTGTAGGCATTTGTTGCAAGAATCTTTCTCCTGTTTATATCATTCTCAGATTCAAGTAGACTTCAAAGATATTTATATTTTTTCCATTGGTCATCACCTCCTCTTACTATTTCATACTCCTCAGTTTTTGTGTTGTTAACAATCAGGTTCTTATCTTCAAGAATCAATGGAACTTCTTTTTTCAAGTCTTGTATCTTTTTCACATCATTTGTTATCCAACTTATGTCATTTGCATACTGTTGATCAATCAAGATATTGGTGTTGACAATTTTGCGGTAGTTATGATCTTCTCCATGTGGGGGATTTGTGAGGGAAAATTTTGGCTTTAGAGCTTCTGCGAAATATATTATAAAGAGTATTGGACTAAAGCAGTCCCCCTAGGGAACTCCAATGTTTGTTTTAATTGCATTTCCCACGGTTTCTCCTTTTCATCTTGATCTAGGATATCTTTAAGTGTGACGAATAGCTGGTCTCTTCTCAGTATCAAATGCTTTTGGCATGTCTAGCATGAGTATGATTTTATAATCTTCAGATGTTATAGCCTTCTCTGCTAAGATTTTGAAGCTGAATACTTGCTCGGTGGTACTGCGCCCTTGTTGGTATGCAGCTTGAGTTTCTGGTACTTTAGTCAGTAATTTCTCCAGACATCTTCCAAGCATACATATAGCTAATATTTTACAACAAAATGTTTGGTCTTAGATTTCCACTTGGTCCTGCTTTTTTACCTGGCTTTTGGAGTGGAATTAATACACCTTATTTTATTTCTGTTGGATATACACCTGTCTCTGATATGAGATTAAATATTTCTGCTATTTCTATGAATATATGATTTCTGAACCATATTTTAGCATTTATCCATACACTTCATCAGTTCCAGGACTTTTCCATTTTTAGTGGCCTCATTGCCTTTTCAATTTCCTCTTTAGTGAAAGGCTTTCTCATTTTTTATAGGCGGTAAGTTTCAATCTCTTTTTCTGTGCTTTTGCTGAAAATTTCACTAAAAAGTTTTGTCACAATTTCAACTTGTTTCTTTGCATTTGTTGTTTTTCCATTTTCACTATCAATAATGAGTTTTTCTGCTCCTTTCTTCTTTGAAGTTGCTTTACAGCTTGGACCATTCTCCGTGAATCATCTTTCAAATTCTCTATTTCTTCTACAAGTTCCAATATTTCTTTCTGGTTTTCTTCTTCCAGTTTATTGTGTATTTCTTTCATAATTTTATTCCTTTCTGCCTGGATCTTATCTTTCTTCTCTTCTTCTTGTCATTTGTTGAATTTATGTTGTTTCCTAAAGCCTTCTGCTTTTCAGATAATTTCCTTATTTCTTCATTTTCACTTTTCTTTTCATTCTTTTTTCTGCCTACAACCTCTTGTGCTCTTCAGCAGCTTTTGTGCCAGTTTTCTCAATGTTAGACCATCTTTCTTGTACAGATCCTGGTTTCTCCTTACTTAGATATTTTGTAATCTCCCTCTCTCTTACGCATACGCTCCTCCGTCCGTTGTGGACACTGCGCGGTCTACTACTATCTTCCAAATGCGTCTATGTTTTGCAATTTCTTTATGATCGTCTCTATTACGACGCTTCATGTGTATCCATTACCATCTTTAACTATCAAGTTGACTTGTACATTTTCTAAATCTTCTTCAACAAGTTTCATCCATGTCATTTTTCGCCCCCTCTTGGTTTTTGCAGAGCTTCTTTGCTTCTCTCAGTGCTTTATCTCTCTCTGTTACGCTCCTCCGTCCGTGGTGGACACTGCGCGGTCTACTACAATCTTCCATACGTGTCTGTGATTTGCCAGTTCTTTATGATCTTTTATTTCGAGGTTTCTTATGTTTTCGTTACCATCTTTAATTATCACGTTAACTTTGATGTTTTCTAAATCTTTTTCGACAAGTTTCATCCATGTCATTTTTTGCCCACCTCTTGGTTTCTTGCATGGTTTCTTTGCTTCTCTCAGTGCCTTATTTGCAGGTGCTTGTTCTGGGAGTCTCAGAAGATGGCCATACCAATTTAGCCTTCGCCTTTT
>REGM01000080.1:673132-779223 GCA_004194415.1 Aurelia aurita | reverse complement strand
AGTTTATAAAGTAGTCCTATATACTTCGAGAGTTTAGTAGACACATGGCTTATATTTTTAAGTTTTGGTCCAAGATTACACCTAAGTATTTTGTCGATTCTAATTCTGCAATTTGGTCACCATTTATTTCTAATTTTATCTTAAAGTAAATGAACGGAGATATAGCGATCTAGTCTAAACATAGCACAAAAGAACGGCACGCGCCACTTATGTTCCTATTGTTTTCATCGATCGAAAACATTAAATACAATAGGTTCTATTTAGATGGACCCAGTCCCCCTAGCTAAGTTGCCTTTTAACTCCGTTGATTTACTTTAAGAGGAGGTTTTTTCCTTGCTGACTTGAAGATAACGAAATTTGATTTTTTAACATTTAGGGATAATTTATTTGACAACAGCCATTGAAAAACGTTTTTTAATTCTTTGTTGAGGGTATTTTCTGAGCATGCTGCAAGAGCAAAATCAAGACCTTTTTTACTGTAAAACGTTACAAACACATTGGTAAAAATATTTCAGGCCTAGAAGCACTTGAAGTGAAAATGTCAATTTACTCCCATGAGCTGCATATAAATAAGCTCTCATTGTTTCATTTCCAAGATGCACACAAACTTTAACCTATCATAACTCGTCAATAACCTGACAAAATATGACAAACAAGTACATTTTCGGAATTTACCCATAAAGATCTTCCTCATCATTATATCCGATTTCTTGACAAATTTAAACATATTTTAAGGCTCCAAGTATAACGCTAACAGTGCGATTTATGAAACTCTCCCATATGCGGATTTTAGATATGTTGCTTCCACAACCGATGATAATGCTAAAGATAGTGACAGGGAGCATTCTACCAAGATGCATTGCGTTCTTTGATTGAATTCCTATAGAATCTTTAAAAGATTCTAAATTAGAATGCAAAGAATCTTGGTAAAAAGTTCCCTGTTGCTTTCTTTAGTGTTATTGTCTTTGGTTAGTTTTGTTATTATAGCCCTTCCTCGCCCTGCTGCATCTGCTCCCCATTGAAAATGCATAATTCAAGATTTCCCCCAGTGTCTTTTGAAGGTGTTGTGGCGCAGTGGTGTAATCCTCTGACTTTGCAGCCAGAACACTCAGGCGGACAGGGTTCGATCCCAGGTAGAGCCCCACCATTTGAGTGTCATGACAAGGGGTTGAGTAGGTAAATATTGAAAATGAAAAATGAAATGAGGACTCGATTAGGTCTTCTCTATTTCTGCGATCCCAGCGCTTGGCGCAAAAAATGCATCATCTTCACCTTTATGGCCATCAGGGCAGTTACTTAGAGGTGTCTACTAGGTACTTTGGAAGTCCTTTCAACATAATTAATTAATTCTACATTTATAGCATAAAAAAGTTAAGAAACTCATAATAAAACTTTTGGTAGGAAAAATGTCCTAAAACTTTAGGAACTTGCTACCAGCCCTGGACTGAAGTTTCTTATCAATAACTTGTGTACTGTTTTAAATAACACTTTTTAGTATCATTTGTGTTGGTAATAGACACTTTTTTGGTTTCACTTTTTTGTTTACCCTAAACTAAAACAGAACATTACCAGGAGTTTTACATTACCTAACATTAAAATTACCTGTAACCAGAACATTACCAGAATTTTTAGTAAAAAACGACATCCCATTCTCAGAAATTGTGGCCAAAAACTACCCCAAGTGAAATTTAAAGTTTCAGAATATTTGTGTTTAGGATGTCGCCAACTTCCTTGATCCCTATTTATTTCCTCAATCCTAATCATTTCCTCCATCATTAGCAAGAAAATCAATTCCCCATGGGCCTGGTTAAAAAATCATTGCATTGCCTGTGCTTCTTTACTTTGGCGAGAAATACTTTCGATTGTGCAAGCACTTTCTTCGATGCTTCAGATTGCTTCAGTCTCGTCGGTGTGGCTCAATCCAAGGTAAGCAATGGCCAACCCAATTCCATCTCATTCCACCCCACCTTCCCCACTTCCCTGAAGCATGCAATCCCACCAGAATACAATACCAACCTGCAGGGTCTATTCTCGTTTCAGAAGGCAAAATTAATCAACAATGTAAAGATAGGAAATTCTAAAGGCATCAGTGGGTCCCGAGTGGACAGCCTCGGATTAGACTCTCAAAACCTGAAAGGGGTTCAATCATTTCTATGGGTTCAATTCGCACACACTGACGATGGAAACTAGGAACTTCCGCCAAAGGCAAACGCATATAAAAAGCAAAATTAAACAATTTCGTATAATTACAATGTAGATATACATCTTAATTGTTTTTACAAACATCTACAGGCAAACTGAGTGAATTTGCCAGTAAATTCCAAGTTGGATGTGGTGTAGATTACACGCCCATAGCTCGACGGCCATCTTTTGACAAGCCAAGAACAGATCTGAGTTGATGAAGAAATGTCAACCTCCATGTGTACAATAATGCTAATTATTCTGTGGGAAAGATGTACGTGAGCTACTGGCTGATAACAATCTCTTCTGATGTGGAAGACGTGTCACTGGACTGCTAAACAACGAAATTCGTACCTGCTTTTGGGCCTAGCCCCTCGAGCCCAACAAACCGTTTGAGGAAGTTGGCCTACCCAGCCCATGAAGTTCGTTGAAGAATGTGGCAAGCACGCGGCACGTATTCCATCAATTTAAATAAAAACAATGAGTGTAAATGCTAAACTCACCTTCTTGAAATTTATACGGTAGAAAAACAAAGTAGAAATATGGCAATGACAACGTGAAGACTTCAGTCGTGGCAGTCAGTCAGCGATGGCTTGGTGAGAAAGACTGAAGGGACGCAACTTGCGCTTCACGCTCTATTTCAGACACAATTGTCCATTTTGCTGCGCCCTAACTCACCTTCCTGTCTACCAATCAACCAATCATATCTCTCTATTTCACTATTAGACGTCTCAAAATAGCATACGTAATGGAGGCGTGGACCGCAAGCTTGTGACAAGCATGGACAAGACAAGGAAGAAGCTGAGAGGGGTAAAGTTCCAGATTTTTTTTTGGATGGATGGATAGTGTCAAGATGAAAATTCACACAGATGGGACATATTGGCTTTGTAGGCCATGTTGTAACGGCGAAATTCTAGATAGTTCTTAATATCGTAGCTAAGGATCTCGAATCTCGAAGTTGACAAAGAATGAAAGTGTACAAAGCTCCAATAAGTTTTGATATCGATCAATCGATGAACGAGGTGAGAAAAGGCTGAAATGAAAGGAAAGGAGCTTGCATCTATTGGCAGGGCCGTAGGACGCATCTTAAACTTGGAGGGGCACGACACTTCAAGGGCACTTTTTTCATTAAGCTAACAGGGCATTTCCCCAAACAAAAAGGGCAATTTCTCGATTATTGCAAAATCTTGGGGGGGACACGTGCCCCCAGTGCCCCCGGTTCCTACATCTCTGTCTATTGGTGCAGGCTCGATTCGAAACATCTACTTTTTCATGTGCTTCTTTATAAACTTCCTGCACCCTGGGAAAATAAAAATAAAATCGAACAGTCTTGATAACGGGCTATATGCTCGAAAAGTCGTGCCTAATTCAATTCGCATCAAAGTAATATTTTATTGCTAATATTTTATATTATTTAGTTGTTTATCTTTTTACATTTGCACTATGTACACCCATCCAGAAGACTTTTTTTATTATCCTGGGAAAATTGGTTTCTCTGAGTTACAGAAATGGCACAAATTTGAGCAACGTTACTATAAATAGAAATGGATAATACATTGAAAAATATATCATATCATCACTCACTCATTCATTGGAACACATTTCCGACTTCTATCACAATGTTGATAGCGATGAAAACGAAAGAGAGGAAATGACTTTCTTGATACAAATTTCCTTCATTTGGAAGATTTGGAGTCATCATGTGACCAACTTGAAAAAAGACAAAAAGAAAACATGCGAGACTTGAAGAATTCACCAAGCTTGGCATGTAATTATTCAGTTAAAATAAGCCCTATACGACACCCTTGAAAGAATAACTGTACCTTTGATTGGGCACTGCCCCGGGGGTCTTGCCCCACCCCAGAACCAAAATCAACTTCCAATAATTTTGCAAATCTTTTGGTTTCAGATTGTGCAAAAATTAGACTAAACGCAACCTCGTCTCCGTCCAAATATGACAAAAGGCCCTGGGGACGAGGTTGGACTAAACGGTCTAAAAAAATGCTTCAAAAAGGCCTTCAAATGCTTTCCATTATTCCCCATTATTACGTTACATTGCTGAGTTTTCTCAATGATACTTTGCCTTGAAGTTGTATGCAGGGGTGTTGGTTGGGTTGGAAATTCGGGACACTTGATTTGGTCTTATACCACCAAGTACTTGCCAAAAGAATGAAGAAAGAAGTATGTTCGACTCATTCTAAAAGTCTCTTGTTTCGCTCCCCCAAGGATTTCTGTGATTTATCGCTGATCGCTGAAGTGATAACATAACAACAACAACAACGAGACAACGAGCGAAGGTTAGAGGGAGTTGTGTAATGAGTCTAGAAGAATGTAGAGTGCGGTGGAGCTATGGGTGGAGCTTAAATTTTCCTGCGCAGAACCAGAACACTTTCTTGCCACCGAATTGAATTGAATTGATCCTGTTGCCAAGTAAACACTTGTAGCTTTGGACGGGCCTAAAGTCCTGATCACATCTTTTAAATATTCTCGGAAAATGGACCATAAAGAACTATTCGACCTTGCAGTTAAAGCCTTGAATGACTTTAGGTCACAAGAACAAGGTGTTCAAGAATATGCAGCGAGCTTCATCAAAGACAATTGCAAGGTAATATGTTGCTTTCTGTTGTAACAAAAACAAAAATGGGCCTAACAATTCTGTGCTTATAATAGGGCTAAATAATATTAGTATGGACCAGCCTAGGAGTGCATTCGAGAGGGCCCATGCTTAATCGGTATCTGTCACATATTAACTGCGATGAAATTACATATAATCAAATCAATAAAATATTTTGATTTGCAAACAAACTATAAATATATTTTGACAATTAGGCCTGGAACTGGAAGAAGAGACTGGACCGGGTGGTTTGCAAACCTGCAAACCACTCTCCCTTGTCTCTTTTCATAATTGTCAAAATAGCCTATTAATAGCAAATCAAAATATTGATTTGATTAAATGTAATTGCAGATACATAGATCTGGGCCATACTGGAATCGAGAGTGAATCGAGGGGGTTTCCGCCATATTTATATGGCGGACAGGACCTTGAATTTGGCGTACGCCGGCGGACGCAAAGCCTAAAATCTCAAAATTCTATAGGGGAACAATAAGCTATGGATTACATTGTGGCGTACGGAAAATATTCCTGGCGGACGCATATGGCGGGCGGTTCTACCTCGATTCCACTATCGGATCTGGGTAAATGGCTGGTCTTTTACAGATTCAATCAAAGATCTCTGATTCTATCCACCAAAGTAACCAAAGCATCGTTTGGGCCAACAGCTCTGTAAAATCTTATATGCCTATGTTATTTCCTAATTTTGCGATTACAGGCAAGAAAAATATAACCCAAACACAGGAGTAGCCCATACAATTTCTACTTTTTGTGATATGGCAAAACGTTCTTGGCTTATATTTCATGTCATCTTAAAGGGGCTGTACAAAGTTTAATAATTAGTTCAGTTCATTGATTTTAAATCCCACTACTGTACATACAAATACTCAAATATCAAACAACTTACAACAATTGAATAACTACAGATTACAAGTTAAAAATACAAGGATACAGACAATACGCATACAATAAAACAAAGATGAAGGGAAAGCCTTAAGGTAACTCTGCTTTCTGCTCTAATGAGCACGAAAAGCCAGTTTTCATCCTCCTTTCCAGAAACTTATTCATAATGAACCAATCGGTCTATCAAAATTCTGGTGAATGTATGATATCAACAATAGTCTTGGCATGTATTAAGCGCAATCATTTGCTCTCCCAGGTTTGGAGAAAGTTAATTTTAAAATATTGTGTAGTTTTCAGAAGAGCTCCATTATCCATTCCGCTAATCTAAAGATTTTAGTCAAACTTTTTTGCCACTGACATTATATTTTCACGGAGACACATGCCAAATTTGAAGGCAAAAGCTTGGCTAGATTTTCCGCAATAAAATTCTAAAATTTGGTAGCCTACTCGACAACAAGCACAAGGAAAACTGCTCAGTCGATTATCGATAGGCAAATGCGAAAGACTTAGTGAAACTTGCAAGCTGTTTCACCGATTAAGTATGGGTCTTGAGACTCTGATTGCTTTTCATTTAGGGTTAAAGTGAAGACAAAATGTCTCAAAATCTATAACCCAAACCTCAAATCCAGTCCTCAAATCACATTTATTTGGCTGAAAACCATGTACCATTCGTCATTTTTTTTTCTCTGTTTATTATGAGATATTGTTTGTGTTTCCATAATCTTTGTATGTTATTGTGCCCAATACACATATTCCAATAGCTCAGCCATGAGGAAAAACTGTTGATTCTAAGGAAATGTGATGTTCAAAATATTCTGTAGGTTTAAAACCTTTTTCATTTCTTTTCTAGTCATTAGACAATGAACATGCAATATTCTTCACGGAGGTATTTTCTGGATGCATAAGATTCTCAAATGCATTAAAAGTGAGTCTTGTTAGCGTTAGACTTGCTCCAAGTCCTACACATGAATTTTTTGTAGAAAAATGAAAATGAAAAGCGAGTGTAAAAGATCTCTTTCACTGCATGCTCTCTTTTTATTTTTCTGCAAAAAATTCACAAATGGGACTCGGAGCAGGTTTAATTAGCCTAAACTTTTAAAATGTGTACCCCATTCACACCGACACACTTAAACAAGAATTGTTGAGAAATTTTTGAGAATCCTTAGGGAGAAAAACCATGTGCAAGGCCTGTACTGTAAAATGATTAAGGAAGAAATGCTGCTCCTAGTGTGAGTTGCTTTCAAGGACTGTTGCTTGCAAATGAAAACAATTTACAGGTATGGGGCTCGGTATTCACCCAGATGACATTCCATGTGAATTTTATCTATTCGCGTTCAAAGATAAGGCCCCGTTTCCATAACTGTAAGCGGAATGTATCCGTTTTTGGGCTCTGTTTCCATTTAAAACGCTTGAAAACGGAGACATTTGAAAACGCTGTTCAAAGTGAGCTGATTTGAAAACGGAGACATTTGAAAACACATCGTTTTTAATGGAAACACCGAAAACCGAGTCATTCAAAAACGCTACAATGACTACAATCGATTTGGCGCCAAGATCAAAGCAAATATTTAATCAGAACAAAGGAAATGAAAACGAATGAAAAAGAAAGTAATGGAAACACCTCCGTTTTCGTGTCAGGCCCTCTTGGTGAAAACGGAGTAATGGAAACGGTTTGAGATCATCCGAAAACAGAGTGATTTGAGAATGGAGACATTTGAAAACGGAGTTAAGGCAACATAGCCTAAGAGTCGGGTAAATGAAGCCAATTGCAAACATAGCATTGCAATGGGATTTTGAAAGCGTCTCGTTTCTTTATCAAATTTGCAACTATTTTTGCCAATTTCAGCCAAACAGACCTATGTTTAAGGAAATCTGCCAAAAATTTCCCTTGTTTAGATAACTTTGGGCCCAACAACCCACCGTTTTGGGCTGCACATACCTGTACCCTCAATATGTTATGTACTTCCCCCCTGGGCAAAGACCAAGTTTGTGCAATTTAGGGCACCTTAGTTCAACCTCTAAAGGCCCCCAACCAAAAAGGGCCACCAAAGAATTCTCACGAAAAGTACCTTGTGACCAAAAAACCAACCATCAACCATGGATGTTCCTTTTTTTTTTAAGAATACTGGCCAAAAATTATTTGCTTATCAAACTGTTCAAAAAGTCAAGTTTTATATGAAATTGNACCTATGTTTAAGGAAATCTGCCAAAAATTTCCCTTGTTTAGATAACTTTGGGCCCAACAACCCACCGTTTTGGGCTGCACATACCTGTACCCTCAATATGTTATGTACTTCCCCCCTGGGCAAAGACCAAGTTTGTGCAATTTAGGGCACCTTAGTTCAACCTCTAAAGGCCCCCAACCAAAAAGGGCCACCAAAGAATTCTCACGAAAAGTACCTTGTGACCAAAAAACCAACCATCAACCATGGATGTTCCTTTTTTTTTTAAGAATACTGGCCAAAAATTATTTGCTTATCAAACTGTTCAAAAAGTCAAGTTTTATATCAAATTGCTCCCTTCCCTGGTAAAGTTGTTGAGCAATGCATTAGACTAAAATTTGCATTATGTACAATCAGCTATGTTCCAAATTTGCTTCCTAATGTTCCAAGGGTTGTGATAGTGTCTTTAAGCCCAAAACGTTTTCAATGTTTTCCAATGATTGTGGTGTTAAAAATTAATACAGGATTTGATGGTCAGTACCAACGTTCGAAAAAGTCAGGCAATAGTTTAGCAGCATAGGAATCAAATCTTTAAAAACATTGCACGATTGGTTGATGCATCTTTCGTTTGATTTAATGGCTTGAAGAGAACTTCAGGTACTTCGTTATAAGTTTTTGTTGGCAATCTTTGATATCATTATTATTTTCAGAATCACAGCGTCTTCTATGTTTCCAACAGTTTTCCGGTTGTGACGTCATCAAATTGCTAAATCACCAACCAGAAAAGCTACATATTTCTGCTTACCGCCATATGATAGACGTTCATAAACTATGGTTTTTCTGAAGATTGCACCGTTTTTCCTCTATTAATTTAGGATTTACAACTATTTTAATTTTTTCAAAGCTTTACGCGAATTCTTTCAATAAAAAGAAAAACGCAATAATTCTGAAAGTAATAAAGATATCAAAGATTCCCAATGAACACTTATAACAAAGTACCTGAAGTTCTTTTTAAGCCATTAAATCAAACAAAAGATGCATCAACCAATCGTGCAATGTTTTTCAAAGATTTGATTCCTATGCTTAGTTTAGCAGTATTATGGCCATACTTTTCAATAGACGATTGCGTTAAAGATGGCGTCGAGGAATTTTTTACCACGATCCTTTGCGGTATTGAGGAAATCAACCAATCAAATCACTCGAAATTCGATGCGACGCAAAGCATCATGGTAAAAAATTCCTGTCGGCCATCTTTAGTGCAATCGTCTATTGTTTAGCAGTTCTCTAACAGTAGGACAGTGGCAGATTTAGGGGAGCAAGTGAGGGCAACTGCCCCTTCAGGATGAAAACTCAGCTTGGCCCCCCTATTTGGCGAGGAATGCGCCCCTCGTCGTGAAACTAGTGCACTTTTGTCAACTGTTTTCATAAGAATGTGGCGATAAACATGCAATTCAGGTGTTATTTAGTAGATAAACCGAAGAGTTCTCTAAACCAAGCGTCCAAAAATGTTCGCACCCCTCCGGCGCGCTTTCCTCGTATCGTACTTTCGGTGCCCTCTCTTCGGGTTGCCCTCCCTTGAACTCCAGGCTGGATCCGCTCCTGCAGTAGGATAACCTGACCTTAACAATAATTTTTACCAAAATATGGTAATTAGCTCCATTTCGCAATACTTTAGCAGTACGATAAACAGAACTTAAGCAGTACAAGATTCGGGTAGCAGTACAAAGAATCATGTAATGTTGTTGTACTCTTAATTTACTTCTACCTTATAAATAGTATGGCTAAAGTATGGCCATGTTACTGCTGAGCTTTGCAGACTGTTTCGTTCGGGTTTCGTTCAGGAAGCTATTGCAGAGATTGCTTGTTTTTGATGGTCTTAGGTATTTCAACAAATTTCAAACAATTTTTTTAGGACAACGTGTATAGTGGAATCAGTGTATAATGCAGTCATCAAGTTACACAACTTAGTCTCTACACTCAACCTATCATCTCAGTTCATGGTTTGATAAACCACCATGTATGCTGTGCTAAAGTTTGACATTTTTGTTTGAAAGTCCAAAAAATTTAATTTCCCTTTATATCAGAGATTGCGGGATATTCAACAATATAATGCTCCATTCACACTTGCAAGTTAAACAAGCTAAACCAGGTTATGCTGTGTTCTAATTAGCTAATCCAGCAAATCAAAGTCATTTGATTGGTTTAATTTAACTTTGTTTAGAGAAGCTGGTTTTGCGCAAGGCCTGTATTGTACATACCAAAAGTTAACTTGGCATATTATTCATTTTTAGTTGGTTGTGGAGAGATTCTTCAAAACTGATGGCAAAAACTGCATGGTGTCAAACAAGAATCAATATATTGGTTAGTACTCTAATTGTTCTTACTCTTTGTGCCACTTCAAACAAAGAGAAGAAATGCAAAACGAGGCTGGCCGCGAGGCTTCCATTTATGGAAAGTTATGGCAGGCCGGGTGGGAGCCGCTAGTGGCCCCTCCATTGTTTTGCAGCCGATTCTCGAAGCAAGCGGAAACTGACCGGTTTCAAACATGGCCTCGTTTTCGTTTTACATTTTTTCTGTTTGTTGCCACTTCAATGAACAATTCCGCAACAATGACCACGGTAAAGGGAAGGGCTATGTCACCGTTTTATGGAAATAATCGAAAAATTGAGGCTTCAAAATCTTTTCCTGAAGCTAACCTGAAGCATAGTTGAACAGTAGCATCACTTTCTAGCAAACGAAGACTACGTTCACACGATAACGGCACAATTTGAAAACGGTAGGAAATTTGACGGTAACATACTTGTTGCAATTTCCCCAAGAATGTGATGCCAAAGAAATGTACCTAAACGTTAAGAATCGATCAGCCTCGTTTTGAAAGCGTCGAAAAATTTTCTGTTTTCGTCGTTTTCGAGTGTTTACACAATGCCATTTTCAAAATGTGCCGGTTAGAGTTCCGTTTTCAAAATCTACCGTTTTTTAAATGTGCCGGAAAAAATGTGCCTTTTTGGTGTGCCTATCCGTCACATTTTTCACCGTTTTCAAATTGTGCCGGTATTTGTGTGAACGCAGTGTAACTATCGTAGATTCTGTATGTGTACATTCTCAAATTAGGAGCATTTCTTTTTTAACTAAATCCTTTATTCAAATTGCCAACAATACAGAATGACGATAAGAATAACAGAATTAAAACCGCTGAAATAAAAGCCCAAGTGTTTAAAATTATGGATCACGCTCTTTGTCTTTCCAACAAATTTCAAACGCAATACGATATCTACAGGGTGTCTCAACATGATGCATCGGGGTTTGTCCAAATGTACTGGGTGTCCCAGAAAACTGTATACAAGTTTGAAAATTCTGACGCCAAGAGTTTGCGTCAAATCATCCCAAAGCTATTTTTATATTAACCCTCAATAGATGAATTAAATTTTGATATTTTTCTGATAATTTTTGGTAACTTGAATGCAGAACAATAAATCAGCAAGTGTAAAATTTCCTCTTAGACCCAAACCAGAGCTTCCAGTAAAGAAGAGGTAACGATTCTAGTGTGACTTGACAAAAACTCTTGGCGTCAGAATTTTTCAAACTTGTATACAGTTTTTTGGGACACCCGGTACTATCATGAATTATGCACTGATTTGAATGAATTACCAATAATTTTGTGGCAGAATGCCCAACGTAGATGCAGAAATTTATTTCTCTAAAATCGGTCATTCCATTCTAGAGTCACGGGTTATTTTGCTTGGAAGTTAAGTTTGAACATACTAAAAAAGAGAACTAAAACTTTGACAACGTTTTTTCCGAAGTTTCAGCTTAAAAAAATGAAAACGGGCATGGTCATCCTCCAAGGATCAAAACCTAATAACAAATATGTGCCTTTTACATGTAGATGTATGTAGGTTGCTTACTTACGTTCCTGAGAAGATAATAGATGCAATTGTCATCTTATTAAAGCTGAGAACGGGATGAAATTGCATCGCAATTTTTAACT
The DNA here is from genome assembly GCA_004194415.1 of Aurelia aurita. Classification (NCBI taxonomy): domain Eukaryota; kingdom Metazoa; phylum Cnidaria; class Scyphozoa; order Semaeostomeae; family Ulmaridae; genus Aurelia; species Aurelia aurita. The sequence continues at coordinate 767,378 of REGM01000080.1, read as the reverse complement.
TTTCTCAAGACTTTTCAAAAGTAGCTTCCACGTAAAATTTTCTATAACCCTAGAGCAATATGACCGATTTTAGTGCAATAAATTTCTAAATCTAAGTCAGCCTTTTTGCTTCAACGCGGTACGCAGTTCATTCAAATTGGTCCATAATTCATGATTGTACGGTCCAGCAAACGCCGATACATCATTTTATTTTGGGATGGCCGGTAGACAGAATTTATTTTTGATGACCTGAATTTTTAGCATATTTTCCATGATTTGATGGGAAATTTTCTTAAAACGCTTGTAGCTTGAGAACGATACGACAGTTTTGCTCAAATAAATTTGTATATCTAAGTTTGTATGTTAGCAAGTTTTAAAGATTTAAAGTTTTAAAGATTTAGCACTTATGGCGTCTTTCCTCTTATTGCAGTTGTTTGTTATCTGGCTTTATTCCGATTGGATGAACTTGGCCTTCCCCATTTCAGAAAATTTGTATTATCTCAGAATTTGAATAAAATGATGCAGGTTTGTATGAATTTTTTATTGTTTTTCACCTGAAATGAAACCAAGATAGAAAAGTCAGTTCAGATTTTCTCCAAAGAACAATATTTTAGTTTGCAGACAAATATTCATTGCCCTAACATTTAGTACTCTGCATGAAAATGATTTAGCATGCAAATTCTTAGTCTGAGAATGGCCTAAAACGAATGTGGAACATCGATCAAAGTTTCTGAAGATGGAATCACCGGGTGAATAACAAAAATTTATGGACGTTCGAAAATATAAATCTGCGTAACGAATTTGGTGAAGTTCTTTTTTGGTCCACCCGGTAGGTCACCAAAACTCGAACAAAATCTGCAAATGGATTTTAAAAATCATCAGTCTTTAAACTTAGCTGAGTGTACGAAACATTTGGCCTACCGTAAGTGGATACTTTTGATGGCCCACACGATATATGAATCTCTTCTGTGGTCCAATTACGTGCAATTTCATGCAATAGATAATCCCTGTACACAGCGTACTGTACATCAACACATTTATTTCTTGTCTTTCTTGTGAATTTCACCGAATCCTCTTTATTGCAGTTTTTAGAGTTCATTTTTGATGAAACAAGTTTGAAGACTTGGATGTTTGCAGAGGTAACCATCTTTTTTTGTTAATCAATTGATATGGCAATCATTAATAGACAATAACGCTAAGGATGGCGGCTCCAAGACTCTGTTGTGTGTTGCTGAAAAGCATGCTGGTAAAAAGCTCTCTGAAGACCACCTAACGACATAAACATTTTTGTCTGAAGCGTTCGAATTACAAAATTTTCATATTTGTTTAAATTGATTACTTGTTCCGAACTTTACCACAGCTAGCCAGTCGAAACGGCAGGCCAGCATTTTGATGTCGTTCGGTGGTCGTCAGGGAGCTTTTTACCAGCATGCTTTGCGCGGCCACCATCTTTACCGTTATTGTCTATTGGCATATCCGAGGTTGTTTGAATTCATGTTATAAAACAGGCTTACCTTCTGTTTAAGATTTCAACGTCTATTTACTTTTTCACACTCTTCGCCCAAAATATTTTGATGGCATAGGCCTATAACGAGCCTGATTTGGGGTGCTGTTTTGTACTGTTGCACGACAAGGAGACTAACCACGATTTATAGGCAACATGGATTCAAAAACATACGGTGCTTCTTCATAATGTGTTAGTTGCCATGGAGCTGAAAAATTGTATCACACCAATTTTTAACACAAGTGACATCACAATCATCTATTTGGTCTGATTAATTTTACACAAAGATATCATTCTTTCCTAAGCTATCATTCTCTACTTCTTAGAGCTTCTCGTTTTTGTATTCAATGCAATATTTTCAGTTTCTTTAAATCTATACCGGAATCCTCGAATAAGACCTCGAGGGCCTATTTGTGTGTGTGTGTCTGTGTGTGTGTGTGTAATTTTATTTTAATTCGATTGTTTACAAAATAGCTAACAATATATACATTGTTTAAATATATGCAAGTTAACTAATCAAAATCGAATATACAGAACTAATGAAACAAAATAAATATTTTCCTAAATTATATAACTAAGTTGGTAGGCAATTACAGGCACTACATTTGCAGTTGGGACTGTCCCATTGTTTTATTAAAGCCTTGAAACTTTTCAAATTTTCTGCTGATTTTAGTTTATTTGATAAGTCATTCCAAATCTGTGGCCCAATGGACTTAAGACTGTTGGACCCAAAATTTGTTTGATTAGGCCTAAAATGGGCCACGTTATTTGGATTTCTTGACGAATAGTCCGAAGAACGTAATTCAAAAATGCTCTGCATAAATGGTGGATTCAAATTTTTCAATGTTTTGAATATTTCGATGCAAAGGATTCTTTGGCGAGCAACGTGCATCGTGCATTTATTCGATTTCAGAAGCAAATCGCTATATGAACTTGTATGATCGTTATAGAGAAACCTTAAAGAACGTTCTTGTAATTTTTCAATTTTCTGTCATGATTTGGAAGATGAGAAATACCAAACCAAGGCGCAATAATCGAAATTAGAATAAACGAAACTCTGAACTAGGGTCTTTTTCTCCTTAAAGCCAATAAACATCTTTAATCTTTTAAGAACATTTAATTGTGTTGCAGCTTTTTTGCGAAGATTCTAAATATGTGAGTCGAAATCAAGTTTATAATCCAAAGTGACGCCTAAAAGTTTCACAGTCTCCTCAGATTTGATTATATTACCGTTAATGTTAATTTGTTCTCCACTAGTATTTGTTTGGTTTTTTCTGAGCAATACAGCATGGAATTTTTCAGGGTTGGCAATCATTTCATTTTGTTCTAGCCAGGTTAAAGCGACGCCGGGTTCTTTTTCTAAATTTCTTTTTCTAAATATTGACAAGATCGGGCATGCTTTTATTGACAAGAATAGCTATTTGTAAGAATAGCTTTTTGGATAGGGGTTTATTCGAGGGTGGGGCTTATTCGAAGGTGGGGGCTTCATGGGGGACTTACGGTAGTGGTCTATACTATACATTCCTCATACTTATCCTCCCGTTTGTTCTTCTGATTTGCAGTGGTGCAGACTTTATGAACACAGCTACGTCCAGATAAATCTCTTGTCTCCAATCTTGAGGTAAGCAATTTTAGTTCAGGTGAAATATGCCAGTACAATAGAAAGAAGAAACATCTGACCTGTTTTATAGCCTAGGCATTCATCTAGATTCATAGCTGGAGAATGAAGATCCTAACTTGGATTCGGGAATTCAGCTAGCAAATCCTCTTTTTCCGAATTATATCCCAAGCACAGAGATTTTTGCTGTTCAAAGTATTGAGACAGCCTTTAGGATCTCTGGGTGGAGGCGTTTCATTGGGCTGGAAAACTGTTATTCTACCGGGTGACTCAAAAAAATGTCCCCCCGTTTGAAAAATCATTGGAGCAAAAATAGTTGCGCTAGAATCAGAGGGATTAATTTTTCTAATAACTAAAAGATTGAAGTAATTTTTATAATTTTTTGATAATTTTCAAAGCAGTAGTCCCTTGGTAAATTCGAAAGATTTAAAAATCCGTTTTACAGAACAGCTAGAAAATGGCCTAAAACGCACGATAAAATCTTCCAGGTATTTTGAAATCCGTTCGAAATCCTTTTGGGAATTAGCATAACAAATAATATGATAAACTGAAACTGAGACGGAAACTGAAATTAATATTTTATTTTTAGCACTGCAAAAAGGAATATTCAAAATAGTAAAACTGACAAGTTGCGTTTCTTTTATTTCGAGATGCCTTTGATCGAACGTTTTCAGCCATTTTCTGGATGTTCTTCAAAACTAATTTTTTTTTAATCTTTTGACTTTAATCTTTTGATTACTGTTTTGAAAACTTTTTACCACACAAATAAGAAAAATACTTCAATCTTGTAGCAATTAGCAAAATCAGTTTTGGTGATTATAGCGCAGGTAAATCGACTGCAATGATTTTTCGAACAGGGGGACATTTTTTTGAGTCACCCGGTATGTTATGAAGTTCACAATGAGAAAAGAAAATCAACATGAAGGTAGGATTTCAAGGTGTTGTACGTCTGTCTTTCGTCGTAAGAAATGTTACTTTACCCAACCAGAAGAATACACATGTTATGGATCCCTACCAATAGACGTAAGAAAAGGCAGTAAAGCCTTGAGCTGAATTCACACTTAATGCGACTTTCTTTGTGCGACTTCAGCTTCATGACATGCTGATCAGAAGCGATTTTGAACAGCTTTAATTCAATCTTCATTCATTGCCCCCCCCCTCCCCCCCCCCGACATTTTGAGCTGCGTACGGCCATGTCAAACGTGGATACTTTTTATTGTTCTTGTTACTATTATAACTTTGTGTCTCTTGTTATTTCAAGGTGGCTACCGGAATTGAACGAAATGCTTGAGCATATTTCATCTCGGTTGAATGGTGACGTGAAAAGTAAAGCAGCTAAACTGCCAACAGGTATGTATGCCATAAAATTCACCAAAAAAATAGCCCCAAAAAAGTAACCTCTAGATATTTTCCGATAAAAAATTAAGTCATTAATTCACAGATTAGAAAGAAAAGGGGGCTTGGGCGACAGAAATTGGCTGAAAATAGAGGCCGTTACCCCCCGAATAGTAAAAAGTACCAAACGCTACATGGTCTGAGAAAATATTCTCGTTTAGACTAAACTATTTTAATTCTTCGTCATCATTTTTTATGCATCATGGACATTTGTTGAAGGGAGTATGTTTTGTAAAGTTTCAAGAAGTTTCTGCGTACCTTAGAAAAAAGTAGAATGAACATGAAGAATTACAATTCATCCTCAACGGTATTTAGATAGATTGCATGCGATATACTCTCGAACCCGTTATAGACGTCCCCCCCGCGCATTAATTTTTGAAAAAAATTGACCCAGGACACCTTTATTCCAGACCTCTCAGTTATTGATTTCGAGCTTCTTGAAATGTGAAACATGTGAAATTATATTTCCTAAAATGCCACTCGAATTGTATATTTTGTTTTTAGTAGTTTTTATGATTTTTTACTTGCTTTTCTTATTCTTTACAGTCAAAACTTCTTGCGCGTTTTGCCTGATTACAGGGCATTTTCCACCCATCACGTTTGTTATAGACTATTGTGGACTCATGAATACGCAGAATCTTTCCATTCTAGGAGTTTCGTTTTTACTAATTCTACCATTTAGCTTTTAAGGCAACTCTTGGCCTTTCGAGTTTTTTGTAAAATAATCTTTAAAGTGCTATCTTTGTTTATTCCGTAGTTGTGAAACCATTTGCACTAACAAAACCACGACCTAGAAGTGTACCTATACCTGAAAAGGTAAGAAAACCCAACCTCGTTCCCAGGGTATTCTTACGTCATACGCTAATCATGAAGCCGAATGAACACCCTGGTACAAATTGCACAAATTCGCCCAAAATAAGGGCGGATTAGCAGCCATTATTGATTTGCGGTTGGCTAGGTAACGCTAATTATGCGACCTCAATTCCAAACAATACAGTAACACTGTAATGATTGTTGCTTAGTGACTAAATTATTTTGCTTTTATTTGAATAATTAGGAAGTTTTCGAGAAATAATGTATGTTTGCTATTGTTTTCGAGCAACCAATCAAATTGTCGAAAGGCGACCTGTATCCTAGAGTAGAGGTAGAGCAACGACCTCATTCTGGGGACGAGATTGAAGAAAACCTGACGTTGTATATTCTTAATAAGCTTCATCATAGGCGTTAAATCACAAATGGTTATTAATAGCTCGAAGGGAACTTCGGGCACTTTGTTGTAATTCTTTGTTGTTGCTGTTGTAATTCTACTTTGGGGGATTTTTGATATCTTGATTGTTTTAGAATTACAGCGTCTTTAATATGTTTCAACCAATTTTGAGGTTACGACGTCATCAAATTGCTAAATCGTAAGCCAGAAAAGGGACAGATTCCTGCTTACCGCCATATTGTAGACCTTAATGAACTATGGTTTTCTTGAAGATTGTACCGTGTTTCTCTATCAATTTAGGATTTACGATAATTTTAATTGTTTTCTACCCTGGGTACCAGACTCTCCAAAAATAAGTCTTCATTTTAGAATCTGGTACCCAGGGTAATTTTTTTCAAAACTTCTCACGAATTCTTTCAATAAAAAGGAAAACGTTTTATAATTCCGAAAATAACCAAGATTATAGCAAAATACCTGAAGTTTCTTTCAAGCCAATAAATCGAAAGGAAGATGCGAAAACCATTTCTGCAATTTTTTTAAAATTTGATTCTTATAGTAAGAAATCCTAATGTCTTATCTTCTTTATAAGCTACAAGCCTTGACCAAAAGGTTAGGATACATTCGCAGTTATTGAATTATGTGTATTATTTGTAATGGATACAAGGTGCTATTCTATTTGGAGGAACCTCCCTCCACCCTTCACTTCAATGTTGCTCTGCAACGTTAGCTAATGAACCTGGGGCAGCTAAAACTTTTGCTCATACCAACACAACATTGAAATAGGAGTGGGAGGGGGAGGGGTTCTAAGAAGGTGATATGTACAAGAATATAATGGCTGTCTCCTTCCTTTAGTCCAGTGCTGGAAAAAAATTTTGCTTCCTGCGAATCTGTGTCAATGTTTAAACACCTATGTCTCTTGTGTAGATAGGGCAGTAACTATCTCCTTTCCCCTCTCACATCATTCCAATTCTCTGACATTATTTCCACTGCTTCTGTGACAAACTCCTTTCCTTTCTCTTTCGTTCTTTTACCCCCCCCCCTCATTTCTTGCTCTCGTTCTCCTCGTAGAAAAAAATTATCGGTGTCCCAAAAAAAGTACTCCCGTTTAAAAATCACCAAAACTCAATTATCAAACCTATCATAATTTTGTTTGTTTCATCTCTTTTGTCAATGATCCAAACATGTTTAAAGATGACAAAATGTTTGTTTTCATTGCGGGGTATAAAATTACAGATTGAAAAACCGTATTCTGAGCTATGCTCTTTAAGCAAACTCGTAAATCTGGCCTCAGTGCCATTATTTTAAATTTTTCATTATCCTTCAAGTCTAGAATGAAAGCTTGCGTTTCTTTCTGACATTTATGACTAAACTAGAAGCTTAATATACAAAAAGAAATTAATCTGGCAATCAACAATGTATTTTGCAGTATGCTTCAAAACCAAGCAGCCCTAAAAAGAGCTGAATATGCTTATTTTAAAACCAATTACAAGATCAGCTATACCTGGGAAAATAATTTGGTCTTTGATCTACTTGTCAAAGAAAGAAATTTAAAGATCAGCCATGTAATAGAATTTTGATGATTTTTCAAACAGGAGTACTTTTTTTTTGGACACCCGGTAGCTTACGCATGCTGGCAGTTTTAGTTGCAGGTTCAATATCCATGTGTCCTTTAAGGTCAACCGTTACCCTTTAATTCATTCAACGTGACCTAACGCTACTCTTTCTTACTTTTAGATACCCAAGCTTGAGAAACATAAACCGGTAATCATTTACAAGTTGATTCTTTGTTGAAATCGATGTTCTTAAAATCGATGTTACTTTTATTGTAAGCAAGCTTTTTTCAAATGTTGAAAACTTAACAAACAACGCTACGACCTTCGCTTGTAATGATTTGGTGTCGTTTATAAACAAAGGACCTGCTGTTTTGAAGCGGCCACTCTCATGACTTTCTTTTGCCAGAAATCAGCAACCACTTGTCAGATCGACTCAAACAAGGTCTCAAACTCCAAGTTGAAGCATATCCTATGCAACTATATCAATTGTTTCAAAATGTTTCAGTGGTTTTCTTTAATTGGTCTCTTGAGTAAAATTAGTAATGGTTTACTCGTAGGAAGTTTAGGAATTGGCAACCGAGTACAAATTTGAAGGTGATTGGTTTTTAGGGTTGAATCCTTCTTTTTTGTATTTTTAGGCTCCATCGACAACCTATAAAGCACCAAAAGAAAGAATTGTATTATCAAAGAAAAGAGAAGAGAACAAAAAGCGTTCAGAGGTGATATTTCTTTTTTGCATATCTATGTCTTTGAAAAGTTCCTGAAATTTAAAATGTGTCGGAGCAAAGCCACTTTCCGAAAATGGTTCCTCGAAGTTGTTTACATGGGTGGATACTTCGAGTACCTACACAAACACTAGACTCATTACATAAGTCTCAGTATCGCTCATTGAATTGGATGGTTAGAAAATAAAAAATCAGATTAAAAATATTGAACGAATACAAGGAATCACGTCGTAAGTCTACACAAACACGTAAAATTTCAAGTTTTTTTATTTCATCCACGTCTTCGCCTTTTTTTATGACGTTTTTTAGATCTCTCAATGGTCAGATATTCCATGTGCGGACGGGATGAAATTGTCTTCTGTACAGAAATCAGTTGGAGCTCTAATAAGCAAAAGCGCTAGGAACGATAGAAATTGAGCATGTTTTTAAGAGCTTCGTCGATTATTATAGCAAAAGATCGGGATCAATTTTGTCCCAGTAAGATTGGATGCCAGAGATGTCCCCTATTCTTCCATTTGCTTACAGTATCATCAGACTTGGTGAAGGTGCTTTCTCACTGAGAGTGCTTGAAAATGGAACAAACGAAATAACGTTTTCATGTTATCTCGAAAGGAGAATAGCAGTGGTGTTTAGGGACAGGCGAGATGCCCCACCTTCGAAAAGCCCTCCCCTTAGATAAGCCCCAACCTCAGATTATATTTTTACAAATAAGCCCTCCTTCGAATAAGCCCTTATGGGGGCATTTGAATTCCACACTAAACTAAGTCTTACATAAATTATAAATTCTTGGTCGTGGGTTCATGTTAGACTTATTACATGAGTCCTTGTTTTCGCTCCATTCCACCCTAACCATACCCCACAATACCCATTCCGCTTTTAGGGAAATATGACTGTAACAATAAATAACAATTCAATTCAATGGAGCAAAACTTTGACTCATATCATCAGTCTAGGTTCGTGTTTATCATCGTTATATTTCAATATTAAACGTTTTATGTACCGGTTGAGTCAGAAATTTTTTTTAGATAGCTCTCAAACCATTTATCAGATTCCTACAAACTGACATTTCCTGTCAACTTTGATATAAAATTAAAATCATCGGTCACATCGTTCTCAAATTACAAGCGGTTTTATAAAAATGCTTCATCTCAAATCCTTCACAACAGGCCTAAATTCCTTGATCACCGTTGCTAACAATCCAGCCTCGTGATTACAGAAAATAGACGAAAAAAGGCTGAACGACAGTCCCAAGTGTATACGGTTATGCAGCAGCCTTATTATATACCTAGTAAATGTTTGAGCGATAAGATAACGGATAGAGTTTGATTGTAATAGCTGTGGAGCTAAGCTGCCAGCAAATTTAATCAAGGATTTTAGGCCTGTTTTGAGGATTTTAAGATGAAGCATTTTAATAAAATTGCTTTTAATTTGAGAACGATACGACAGATTTTGACAAACTAAATTTTCTGATCTAAGTTTATATGTTAGCTTCACGGGCATTATCATTACATAAGAATCTGATAAATGGTTTGAGAGCAACAGAATTTCAAACATCTAAACATTTTTCTGACTCACCCCGCAGTTCAAAATTGTTTATGTCTTTCATTTTTATCCATACCTTTATCAGCTTGGATAGCTAGCAGTACATAATTAATAATCTACTTATCTTGAATAGCTAACATTAAATCATTACTATTCTATTTCCCCTCTCCCTCGATTAAGCCCCCATGTCAAATAAGCCCCGATCAGAAAATTCAGTTTACAAATAAGCCCCCCGCGCGAGAGTTTATCACTCCCTCAAAAAGTGTACGCGATTTCTTTGAGAACAAAAGGATTTCTAGTGGATTTCTAGGGAAAACAACAGAATTTCCGTAAAAAGTGTATGAGATTTCTAGGGAGTGACTTGCCCCTCGCCCCCGGGGGGCGGGGGCTTATTCGAGGATTTGCTATAATTCCTTGCCTTACTATTCCTCCTATTCAGGAAGTCTCACCCATGTAAACAAGCCCTTGGGCCCTTTTAGTCCGTCAAAAGCAGGCTGTTATCATGAATCAGAACTATGGCGGATATTAGTCATTCGCAAAGTAAACGGATAGCAATGGCTCGAGGTTTTTTAAAGTCATACAGATGCTAAAAACTGATTAATAAAAACCGTAGGTTGATTACGCTGTTCCTGTGAACTGTTTTGTGGTTTTTTAAATGCGTGGTCTTATGAGATGAACATTATCTAAGGTCAATGTCATACGTCATATATTCATTTCATATTTATCTGGTTATTCGAAATCCAGATTTAGTTACATTTCTTGCACTAGAAGCCCACATGAAAGAAACCGCAACTAGAATGCGCGCATTCTTTGAAAAGAAACTATGTCCGGGCTGGTGACACGTTAAATTTTAAATCATTTTTGCTTCCAAAATTTTCTCAAATTTTCATTGCTCCAAATGTAAAATTTAGTTATTGCTGAATAACCCGTAACTCTAGAATGGTATTACCGATTTTAGTGCAATAAATTTCTACATCTAAGTTAGGCTTTCTGCTAAAAAATAGTGGGTATTTCATTCAAATCAGTGCATAACTCATGATGGTAAGTTTTGGCAAACGCCGATACATCATTTTAGGACACCATGTATTATACAATGTTGTTATGAGTTGCTCCTCCGTATACGATGTTTGAACAACATTGTATCAAGAAATTTTCTATAGAGTTTTCTTTTACTAAATGTCTTCTTCCATCCCAATTTCTTTCAAGGAGTTATGTTATTTTTGTAGAAACAACTGATGGTTGCGTCAATGACTTCCTTTTCTTGCGCAACTGCTGAGAAATCAGAGAAGGCGAGAGGAAAACTGAAAAAACATATCGAAGAGGAAAATTCAAAGTAAGAAATTATTTCATATTATTGATTTCATGTTATTGTTTAAGGACATTTTTTACAGCTTTATAAGTTAATTCTTATTTCTTCTGATTGATATTGCTACAAAATTGTATATGTTTTTCAAATTATGAACCGTGTTACCTGAAAAAGTTACTCTCTTTGTTGGGCAATTGGAAAATATATTGGTTTCTTTGTCATCAGAATTGCACTCAAGTACGTCCCAAAGGCAAGCTTAAATTTCTAGATATGACACAACCCTCTAGGGCAATGTTAAGGGATCGAAATATCGAAAATTACTCACAGTTTTTTGAAGAGATTGCCAGCAGTTTTTTATCGTGTGGACAATGGCGGATTTAGGGGGCAAGGGGGTGCAATTGCCCCCTTCAAGAAGAAAACTCCGCTTGGCACCTCCGTTTGAGCAAGAAGTGTGACCCCTAATAAGGACACTAACCGCCTTTTTAATCTGCTTCAAACAGAATGTGGGAAAAACATGCAATACCAACAAATTTTTGAAAGATGTGGTCCAAAAATTTTCACACACCTTCAGCGCGCTTCTCTTTCGGCACCCAACGCCCAACAACTCATGAAAGTGNTTCAACATAGTAAACTCTAATATATAGTTCAATACCTTGGCAATTCAACAAATTTGGATACTTTATCGCAAGAAACCGTCGAAATACATTTCTGCAATGCGTCAGATTAACACAGTTTTCCCCGAAAAAGGGCACTTTGGCCTTTTTGACAAAAAGGGCAGGGGTCTAGACCCCCAGGACCCCCCCCGTAGTTGCGCGCCTGCTAGCAATGGCGCCCTCTTCGAGTTGCTCCTCCTTCGTATTCGAGCTGGAACCGCCAATGTTTATGACTCAATACTAGCTTTGGATTGTAGCAGGTTCTGTTTTAGTTTCTAAGAAAAAGATTTGCAGTTTCAAATATTTCGCTGAGAGTTTTAATTCCCTTAATCAAATCAACTTTTGCTTTTCAGGTTAGATTTTACGAGACACAAAGCAAAATCAGCGCCAACTAGGGTATGATATTTTATTATTCCCCTCTATTGATGCTATAATATCAGATTTTTTCCGAATCTCATCGCCATCATTTTTTATTCGTACAACAACGTTACTAGTAAACTACTGGGTGTCCAAAAAGAACTTCAGTATTTTTTGTGATTTTTGTGCATTGAAATATAGGTAAAGGTAATATAGGTATACAACAAATCTGTAACTTCGAAATGGTTGAGAAGAGGCCTAAAACCCATGATCAAAATTATTAACAATCTCCTCACTCAAACACATTTCGTTCCCGTCAAAAGTGAAGAATAAAATCTTTATAAAGCAATAACGTATATGCAATAACGTACTTTTGCAAAAATCACTTTTTAAGCCATGATGGAAAGGACATGTATTTTCATGTTGCTTTAAGTGAGGAGGTTACTTATCCCTTTTTCACGCATTTCGAAGTAAAGGAATTTTCATGCAAAATCACAAAAATACTTCAGCCTTGCGGCTATCAACCAAACTTTGATTCATTCCAGTGTCTCAAGTATTCTCCGCATAGCAAATTTTCAAACTCTTGAATTTCTTTTTAGTCCACCCGGTACATTATACTGTCGTGGGCGCCCTAGAATAAGTAAAGCTTCTCCGGTCTTGGGCGATTACAAGAAAAAGAGAAATCTGTATCTAGATATTTAAAAGAAATAATACTACAAAGAACCTAAGTTGATTTGTTAATACATCACCAGTTTGGAATCTTGTGCTACATTAAAAATTTCAATGTAATTTTGTTTGGATGAGAGCTGTTTGGCGAAGTTTTAAAATAGCCGAAATTTTTGCTAACCGAAGATTTTAAGCACCGAAAATTGTCGATAGTGCAAAAAGAAATGACATTTCAAAACGTTTTACTGTAAAAACATCGACTTTACCATAGCAAACTGTGATATTATGATTTGAAATGGCAGGCGTCAATATTGCAATATCTATGACTGATTCGAGGACATTTTATTATTAACACATATAATGCTGTTTGTAACTAAAGGCATCATAATACTGTTATGCAAGGGAAAATCAGAGTATGTTCTGCTCGCATTCGCTTTCATCAATTTATATCTGTTTGATTGTTTTTTAATTTTTCCCGAAATTATGGAAATTCCGAAAGTATAATCACCCAAAATATATGACACCGAATTTTGTTGCAGTTAATATTTCTCGGGTATTTTATTTTCCATTTGGTATCCAGCCTATTTAATATCTACAAATTAAAAAGAAGCACAGTATCCATAAAATAGCAATTAAAGGCCCATTGTCAACCATGGTCCTTTATTCGCTGAATGAAAAGCAAGACAAACAGAAGCTAGGCCAGAAACGACTTCGTATCATACCAAAGTCAACTTTGGCGCCCGCCACAAAGGATCGTGGTTAGCAATAGGTCTTTAAGATCCATGTAAAGAACCCTTAATTATATATGCAGTCAGTTATGTATCATCCTTTTTATCTATTGCATTATAGTCTGGGAATAGTATACCAATACGACTCAATGCTGCAGCTATTATGAGAGAAGGTGCACTCATCAGCCAAAAAGAAGATGACATCAGCAAAAAGTAAGCCAGATTCTTTCAGTTCAGTTCAGTTCATATGATTTAAATTCTCTACATACAATTTATGATTCTAGCAATACAAACAAATAACTAAACTACAAAGATAGAAGATAATGTTACAGAAAATTAATACAATGTTACAGAAAACTAATACAATATACAAATACAAATAGGAGCTAAATAAATTGTATGCAGGGAATTACTTAAAGGAGGAGCCCTCTCAATAGGTAAACTAATCGAGGAGAGAGCCCCCCCTATCCTAAGATATAATCAGATAAATTTATTTGAGTTTAATTAATTGTGCATCTTCAGTACCAAAATAGCTTACATTCATCGGTCGATTTTGTTCAATAAATAACTTTTCAATTTTGTTTTGAAAGATATTTTTGATGGGGCATTTCGGAGTTCTACGTGTAATGCATTCCACAATTTAGCACCAAGATATCGAATAGACTTTAGACCATATTGAAGACTGTTTTTTCGAGACATATATAGATTACCTTGACTGGCCTGTCTTGTGGAATACTGATGAACAGATGAATTAAATAGGAAAAAGTCATGAAAGCAACTAGGTGAAGTTTTATTAACAGAATCAAAAACAAAAGTTAGGAGTCGGAGTTCAAAAAGCTCAGAAAGTTTCAGAAGTTTAAAGTCATTGAAGATTGGAAGAGAGGGAGACATGCGAGGCTGAAATGAGATAGCTCTGACTGCTTTTTTTTGCAATTTGAAAATTGGATCAATGTATGATGCATATGTTTGACCCCAAACAATAAGACCATATTGTAAGAAGGACAGAAACAAAGCATTGTACAAGCAAACTAAAACATCTAATGGAAGTGAGTTCCTAATTTTGAAAAACATTCCACATGTTCTAGATAATTTTTTAGAGAGTTCACTGAGATGGTATTTCCAGCTTAGATGCTCATCCAGGAGGAGACCTAAGAACTTAACAAACTTAACTCTTTTAACATTTTTAACATTTTTAACATCTTTAAATCAATGCTTAATTTATAAACATTAACCATTTGGGCTAGACTTATTACAACACCGTAGTTATTGCTATTGATAGACCTGCCCAACGCTCTAACTACGTCTCATATTCCTACATACACAGAAATCGGACTAAATTTGCGACTTTTACACAGTCATTTTGATACTAATGGCGGATGACCTAAGAAAAACCCCGATGACAAAGCGGCCCAAAATGCATGTTTCCAGTGCTTGAACATAGAAAAATAAACTGTTAGTAGGAAGATGAATGTTTCTTTCAGCCATAAAGTGGAAATATTTTACTGTTTCGTTTAAGTAATGTGCAGTGATTGCCGTGATAGAAAATCAAAATAGATCGGAAAATTGGTCCAGGTTTTGTCTCTGTAAAATTATAAGTCCTAGTTTGAGCGATGAGAGAATTTCTCTTTTAAAATCACCCTTATTAACTAATGATTAGCGATCATTTTCGAAGTCTTGGGTATCGATTTGCCGTATTTGCATCATGAAGCAAGTGGTCCTAGTATAAAAATCTTGAATTTATTTTTGTTAAATCGATGATGACCATTTGGAAACACGTTCTTAATCTTTGAAAAGAGTTTTACAATCAGTGATTTCTATTTTTGTCCAGGTTAACAGACTTCTCGTTCGGTGGTCTTGATGGATCTGATTTCATGAAATGGCAGCGAGAAATGAAGCAGGTATTAAATTGATGCGTCTAATAGAAGAGAGAAAAATTAAAGCTATTATTATGAAATTACACAGTTTCTTGGAATTTACAGGGAAATTGATTTTAGAAAAAAAGACTTTGTCATCCCCCCCATTTTAACCTTGTTTTTGGTAAGATTAAATCGAGATCGAGTAGAACCTATTCTTTTTAACATTATTCTAGTTTAATACCATTTATGTTCAGGCCTCATATTCAATAGTTTTCTTCACCCTTAGACTTTATTCGTATTTACACCAGAGACGATTTTGGGGAAATCCCCTTGTGAAAAAGGTATTTGTTTGTCTCAAAGGGATAAAGATAAAGTTATGTTGGTTTGTAGACAGTGTACAATATATTGATATTGCAGTAGTAATATTTCCTTCGAACCTTGTTTAGCATCATCTTATGCTTTTTAATTCAACTGAGTTACCGTTTTATTTCGTAGAGAGATCTGGATGAGCAACTTGCCGAGATTGAACGAAGGCGACTTGTAAGCAGAATTTTATTCATTCCAGCTCTCTCATGTTTACTACCGGCCGAGTCAAATATTGTTTCAACGTTTACTGGAATGTGCAATCATAAATTAGCTACTAACTTCATTTAACCAGAAATGATTTTATAGAGGAAAGGCTAACTCAGGGCTATACTCATTACATAAGTCTCAGTATCGCTCATTGAATTGGATGGTTATCGCTCAAACTGAGACTTATGTCCATACGCATAAAAAACGGGGACTAATTTCAGGATTAGCGCGGCTTTTCCCGCGTATCCAATCAAATCAAAGATACGAAACACATGACAGAATCCTCACAGAATCCTGCATTCTTTTTGGATAGAGATGCTCCTTCCCAGGGCATATGATGCATGTAAGCATTTTCTAACGTCCTGAACCTTTTGTTTAACAAAAACGTGCTGGGGGTCGTGTNCGCGTATCCAATCAAATCAAAGATACGAAACACATGACAGAATCCTCACAGAATCCTGCATTCTTTTTGGATAGAGATGCTCCTTCCCAGGGCATATGATGCATGTAAGCATTTTCTAACGTCCTGAACCTTTTGTTTAACAAAAACGTGCTGGGGGTCGTGTAGGAATATTTGCTTCACGAGGCATTCGGTTTCAATCAAATTTAGTCCCCAATTCGTTACTGATTGGATGTGAGTCCTTATATGAGAGAAAATAAAACATCCGATTAAAAATATTGAACGAATACAAGGAATCACGTCGTAAGTCTAACTCAGGGCCTGTTTAATTGAGGCAAAACACCTCACCTGCCAGTTCCGAGGCTGACAGGTGAGATCAATTTCAGCCACTGTTTATATGGGATTTTCTCCTCACCTGTCAGCCCCGAGGCGAGATGGGGTCGAGTCTCGTTTCAGTGAAATCAGAACGAATTAACCAATAAGAATCAACGAATAAACCAATTCACATCACCACTCCTGTGATGTTTGGTTTACATGGAAAAATTTCACCTCACCTCAGTGAGATTCCACCTCTCTCTGGTGAGGTGGTATTTCACTATACCGGTGGTGTTGCGTTCATCATATAAACGCGAAATGAAAAATACAAAGGATTCCATGGGAAGGTGGAATCTCGTCTGTCAGCACCGGGTCTCGCAGGTGAGGTGTTTTTCTTCATATAAACAGGCCCTTAGATATGTAAGTTCTTCAACTAAGATCTGTTAAGCAGTCCTAAAATAGTGCACGATTTTGCTTTAGGGCGTTTACTAAAATGGTTGAGAAAGAATATTTACCACGGGTTTTGCTGGACTGGTAAAAATATTTGAACCTTTTCTTTACTAAACGCTCAATATTTCTTTTCGTCTACTTTTAAAATAACAATTTTCTTCAGTTGCAATTTTGATTTCAGATGGCGGGAATGCCACCATTCGATGCGAGCTGAAAGATTTATTTATCAAAATTGATATTATTACTTTTTTTAACACCAGTTTCTCCTGTCTAACTTTTTGAACTTCTTGTTTTCTCCAGGACTTCAAAATCACTTTCGAAGAAGCAATTCTTGCTAGAAAGAATTTAATTAAAGAAAATCAACAGAAAGTTTCAGAAATCAAGAAAGAGGTGATTTTTACAGATCTTTTGTTACCTATTTACTTCTCATAAATAAAGAAGAAGCACAAATTTAAGAAGCATCTTGAACGACTTTAAATGCAATTTTTGGACATGCAATGGCAACACTTTAGCTAGATTTATGAGTACAATGAAGAGCCTAAGTTTTAATCCATGATTTTAAATCTGAGCGGAAAATAATACCGGGTGTTCCAGAAAAAAGTACTCTTGTTTAAAAAATCACTAGAAATCGATTATCAAACATATGATAAAATTTTCTTTTTGATTTGTTTTTCCAATGACCCAAAATATTGGAAGATGATAAAATATTTGTTTTCATTACTTCAAGGGTAAGAAATTACATGTTGAGAAACCTTGTTTTGAGCTATACTTTTAAAGCAAGAGAGTCAATCTTGCCTAAGAGCCAAAATTTCAGGTTTTTAATGATCCTTGAAGTCTTCAATGATAGTGTGCGTTTCTTTCTGCCACTTATGACCAAAACAAAAGCTTAATATACGCTTTGAAATTGGTCTGGTAATCATCAATCCTTTTTTGTAGTATGATTAAAATCGAGGCAGCCCTAAAAAGAGCTAAATTTGCTGATTTTAAAACCAATTAAAAGATCAGCTATGCATTCGAAAATAATTTTGTCTTTTATCTACATACCAAACAAATGTCGAAGATCTGCCCAGTAATCAAATTTTGTTGATTTTTCAAACAGGAGTACTTTTTTTGGGACACCCGGTAGATTCGCTTCTTTTTCACGTAAATCTTTCATAGGTGACACAATGCTTGTTGTTTCAAACCTGTTTATTACAATAAACTCAAAAAAACTGGATAGCTTATGTCATTGTTTAGGACTTTATCACTAACTTTTTGATATTCAGTAACGTTTTAGTTGATTTTTTAGACAAAAGACATGATGGAGGAGTATTTACGTGAAAAGTTAAAGAAAGATAGTGAAATGAGGTATTGATTTTATAATTGTTACAATTGTAATCGTTTTATTATTATTGCTATGAAACTTTGTGGAACATTTGGGAATCTGCTGTAGGCAGTAGAATTGTTTGTTGCAAGGTTAACGTGAAATTGTCACAATTAATAGCTATCAGAGAAATGGCCTGCCTCGCTTTAAGGATTGTCTTAATAAAAACCGACTTTTTTCGGTGGCAGTTATGGATGGCTGCCGGCTACCCATAGTAAAAAATGGAGTTTGCATTTTGTTTGCATTTAGTTTGCAGCAAACTTGCACAAACTTTGTGCAAAGTTTGTTTTGAGTATGTTTCGGATTTAGGAGTTGCAAATAGTTTGTAAAGAGTTTGAATTTTGCACCAAACAGTTTGCAACAGCTTTTTTGAAGCTTCCTGAAAGCATGCAAATTTGTACAAACTCCACACAAACTTGCAAACTCCAGAAGAACAATAGAACATACTTAATACAATACAAACTGATTGCAAAGTTTGCGCAAACTGTATTTTTTACTGAGGGTATTCCACCGATAATCCAAAGCGGCGACAATATTGGCGGCAGTGTTCATAAAAAACTCGGCCCTACTCGACCAAGGAATATGCCGGTGTTTTCCACGCAAAATGGCAGAGGTTTGAGATTTATCATGTCCTAAATCTCCGAAGAAGAATTGGCCAGACAAACTCCGCTGACTCCGTCGATATTCTTCGAGACAATCCCTTAAAAATTTGGTGCCCAAATTCGGGCAGTTTAGAATTTAGCAATGAAACTGGACGAAGTAGTAAAATTTCTACGAAAGGGAAAAGAAAAGAAAATTTGCTAGAAGTATAGCTGTAATTATCTCCTTCCAGTTCGTTAGGTTAGTCAGTTCATTATATAGTCCAAAGAATATTTAGAGTTCAGACTGTTTGTTCGCAAATGTAGTATGCAAGCTTCATTGGGTCAGACTGGATCGGAACAGTTATTTCGATTTTAAAGTGCAAAACGATGACATTGCTGCTATAGCTACAATTAGATTTATTTTGATTAAACTTGCGGTTATTTTCGTAGAAATTTGGTACAACAAATTATGGACGATGAGAAAAATACAAAAGAAGCGAAATTGAAGTTGCAAGAATATAAAAAGAAAATTGGTGAGTGGGCAGCGGTTTTTATTGTTTCCTTTATTTATATGCACAGTGTGTAGAAATAGCGCAATACGTAATGAGGTTCATTTCATTAACTGTAGTTAGAATAGGTTCTTCCAGCGCTCTCTACATCTAGCTATATCTCTGACATCTTTAAGATCTTCAAAGTTATTTATTTTTAAATTGTGCCGATTCAAATCGTTCTTTTTATTAATGTGAACAAATTACATCTTGGTTTTCCAATGCATCCAATGAACAGCTTATCAGTCTCAACAGCGAATGTCGGTGCTAAGTGAGCTGCTGTATTTTCATCACTTCTCAAAATATGACCAAGCATACGCCAGCGATATTCACTAACTCGATCCGATTGCTTTGCAACATTGCATCTCTTATGCAAAGTGTTATTGCTGATCATTCCTGGGTATCTGGTGCTCAGTATCCTTTTGAGATGTCGTCTGTGTGTAACATCTAACTATTCAAGCGATGTTTTGGTCGCAGACCAGCTGTTTGAGTCGTAAAGCATGACTGCTACAACTTGAACTTCGTAGAGTTTCAACTTCCTATCAAGCGATTTTCCTAGCTAGCAGATTTGGAATTAATCATGCCTAACGTTACCTTTGCCTCTACTTTATTTTTCTCAGTTCAAGAAGTAAATCGAGAAAGTCAAAGTCTTATGAAAGCTGCACTTGAAGAGGTATTCCTGATAATTTGTTTGTTTGCCAAACTCGCTATAACATTACACAGTTTTTGAAATGTGGAATGCCACGAACAATGATTTGGTACATAAGTTAATCACTATCGTAGGTTGTAATCGGATGAACAAATCAACCAGGTTCTTTTTGGAGATTGCTCTTTTCAAAACTTTCCTTTCGACATAAAAAAAAAACAGTTCCGTTGGTACCAAAATTGAGAATTTTGGCACCATCATAAACTGAGGATTAAACATCATCATCATCATTACTTAGATTTTAAATAGGCTGAAAAAGTATCTAGCTATATTGCAGCTAATTTAGGCCTTCTATGAGAAGTGCATGCCGCATCCAGGCATGGGACCCCTAGCTTAGTTTAACGTCCCTTCCGAAGGATGGGAACATCTTAAAAAATTTGCAATCAAGGAAATTTTAACGAAAGTAAAGGGGATTCAGAGAAAATTTGGTTAAATCAAGCTGTATCAAGCAGTTTGTTTCAGTAAAACTGAGGGTGCCCAAATTTGTCTTTTTGTTTTATTTGTTTCTGTAATTTCTCTGACAAGTTAAAGCAATTTTTCAAACAGTTTTTGCCGTAAAAGGTCGTCATTTGCCCGGATGGAGCGTGCTTATTTAGGACATCAATCCAACTCGTTAAGCATTACTTTTACCTCGTTATAACTTTCTTTCAGGCTGAGGAAGAAATGAGACAAAGAGTGGCATTAATTGCAAAGATTAGAGCCATAGAAAGTGTTCCCGTGATTAGATTCAAGGTAGGTTCAGAGGGATATTTCTTTTTTATCCTGCCTGATTTTACTTACGAATAATAGCATGGTATATTGAAAGAATGCTTGATTTGATGTTGTTTTCAGTGTTATGTTCATATAATTTGCAAACTCTATTTTTGAAAAAATTAAAACTGTTACTAGTATACAATTCATTGCAGGAAAAGACTCGTTATATGATCCCCTTCCCCATTCATGGGTGGCAATTATAATTTCACTTCTGGTAGAATTTGATGAACAGATCAAAGAGGAGAAGACAAAAAGGAAGAAATAATGCTTTTAAGGGCGACATTGTCTTAAGCAACTTTCTTTTCTTAATTTATGTAGTTGAGTGTGCTAAAGTTTAAAGTTTGTTAGTAACAAGGGCTTTTGGGTTTTAGATATGAATTCGAGTTTTTTGTATTTCTTTATGCATTCTTCCTCAAATTTCGTTTCAGTACGTCGACCTCACAGAAACATCAGGAATTGGTTTTCTTGGGGAAATGTCGGTTGTTGAGGTGAATAAACTATTCTTGAATAATCCGTTATAGAACTATATCGTATTCATGTTGTTGTTGAAGGTGTTTTCCTGTAAACTTCTGGGACTCGGTGCCCAGGACATTGTATTTCTTCTGTATAAATCTTTACTGCATTTTATTTCAACTTATATTGAAATTTATTCAAAAAGATCATTTAGCATAAGGTTCATCCAATTGGTTGTGCATTAAGTTTTTGCAGCTCATTTCTCTGAACTTAAGGATTATATTACTCTAGTAGATTTGTAAATAGGTATGCTTCTAAAACTGAAAAAGATTTTTCAATCGAGATTGGGAGATACCAAGAAACGTTATGTTTTGCGACATTAGCAATTTTCTATCAGTTTGTGCTTTGCAAATGTTACTACTTCTGTTCCGGTCTTATTACTTTGTAAAATTTGTAAAGAGTTACTATTGGTGGGCATCACTTAAGGTACAAATAACAGTTTATCTCGCAGATATAGGGAAATTGACCTTTTCTATAGAAAGTATTGTTTGCGTTTGTATGTGTAATTTGTGTATCTATTTACATTCACAGTTAAAAGAAAGACTTGCACTTCTGAAAGTTGCTGAAAAAGAGGAAGAAGCAAAGAAAAGAAATGATATTATTCAAGCCAAAGTGGTAAGTGTTTTTTGTTACCCTATGTTTCTTTTCTGAAGTTGATGCCTTCTAGGATCCTTTACCTGGAGAGAAAACTAACTTGGTGTACTTGTTGGGTTGTACTTTTTTAAATGGCAAATAACATGTACGACTCAAACCTATCTTTGCCACGGAAAGACTAATTTTGATACAGTATAAAATAGCTGCGAAACAAAGAGAAAAAAGAAAAAACAGCGTTATCTACGGATTAAAATGAAAGTGCCAAATTATAGAAAGTGTATATCTAAATGAAAGTGTTAATTTGCACAAAGAATTACACTGAGGGCTAGCTCTTATGATTGAAAAAAAGAACGAAGAACTTATGAATTGTCATTTTCTAGTATTCTTTCTTGCCAAACCAAGGTCTAGCTAACTCCAGAATGTGTGTTGCGGAAGTTGTGAAGAGTATGTTCGCGGTTGTAAATGGTACTGGGGTTAATTGATGATGGAATTTTCAAGGAATTAGGTAACTCAATGTGCATTTTTAAACTTATAAGATATAACATTCAAGTTTTTTTATAAATAAGCAAGAATTCCATAAAGGAGTCTTGTTTCCGTATTATTAACAATTAGGCACTGTTTTAATTTAATTACCAGATTCTAGGCCATTCTGTCAAGTTTTTATGCTTTATTTGACAGGAGAAAGATCAAATTCTAATGGATACTCTGGAGACGATTGCGCAAAGAAGAGCTGAAAAAGAACGAGAAAATGCAAAACGGTATGTCTGTTTGAGAAAAATTTCCTAAGTAAAGTCTACGAAATTGTATCAATTGTAATATGCAGGCACTACTTAGCTTATCAGTGCTAAATTTTCTTTGTCCTTAAAACAGGACTCTAGAAGTTCTGACAAAACTGGACGGCTGAAAGTAGATGAGTTTTGATCGACTTTGGTAGTCCTTTCCAAAGATTTTTAGAAACTGATTCAAAACAAAATCGCCAGTAACTGTAGAAAGATATAACAGATTTCAATTACTTGATAAAAGGAACCAATTGCTCGAACCATATGGTTATGAACTGAGTACAGTTTCATGCACTATTTCGTTTATGTTTTCAGAGCCATGGATAAGAAAAAACAACAGCAAAAGGAGATAAAAGATCAGAAAGTATTGGACCTACAGCAAAAGCTTGAAGAAAAAAGAGCAGGTTTGTGTTATGTACTTTCTTATCATATTGCAATTTATACAACCCTCGGAGTTAGTCAACCACAACACTTGATTGACGTCATGTCATAGGGTTTTAAATCCTCAAACTGCCCTCAAATTTCATACAGCCTGCTATTACGTCACATGTAAGCACTTAGAAAAATATTGGGTTGCTGAAGAAGATGAAATCGAAATGTTTAACCAAGTCTTAGTGTATTTCTGAATTGTCACTTAGAAAATATATAGAATTGAAATATGATATCGGAGAAATGTTTGTGATTGCTTGGGCTTTATGAATTTCCATATAATAACTTTTTATTAACCAAATTTTGTCTGGTAGTACCAAGATTTACAATGCCCTTTTGGCCTTCTTGCACAGTTCAAAAATGAATGAACTGAACTGTTTGAAGACTGCGGGCATTGCAAATCCCGGCACTGCCCTCGCATTCGGGTAATAACAAGTAAGTACTGAGTAGGCGTAAGAAATTTTCAGCAACTCTAATGGTCATAATACCAATGACTTACCAATAGACCGGGTCCATTGCTTCTGCTTTTGAGACTGTACCGGATTCCAATAATCTTTTAATGTTGAAATTATTTCGTTGTTGTTAAAATTGTTACATTTGTACGCTACCTAAATTTAAAGAATAGCATGGTTTGTCATTAACAGTAAGATTTCAAAGAAAGCCATTTTTTGTCAATCAAAACTGTCACATTTTAGAATATGCCAAGAATTGAGCTTTGTGTATAGTATAAGAATCAAATGCTAATGTACAATTTCGTACTTTTGTCGTTGCATGAGCAAATATTACTTCCTATTACTCCTAAAAATAATTTTCTCTTTGAAATAGCGGGGCAAGATAAAATATTAAAGATTAGAAGCAACATTAAAAGGGGGTTATGAGTAACCTTCTGTTTTGATAAAGACATGTTCTCTAGAGGGTAAACAAACTTTCCAGTTTCTGCAACTGATTAATTAAGAAAATTCTATTATGAAAATTTTGAATTTCATTTTGTTAAATCAATGATGACCATTTCGAAAAACGGTCACCGTCTGCACTGGCATTACTTTATTCGGGATGCACTTCCCAAACTAGTTTTCGTTGCTGAATGAAATATAATTGTTTCTCCAGAGAGAAAGCGAGAGATGCAGTCTCAAAACACGAAGCCAGTTCGCACTTCACGGCAAAAGGAGCTTCTGAAAGAAAAGGTATGTTTGGTTTTGAAACATAATTGGTCAAAGATTGGTTAACTAACATCGGCTAGGATCTTGTTAGCAACCTCTCTATCGATCCTCGCATTTGATTAGAAAAAGTGAGGCAAGGAAACTCGCACCTTGTGGACACTCATGAAAACGATTTTAATTGGGCAATTTCCGGGATTTTCCTTCAATCAATTAATGAAAATGTATCTTTCACTTACAAACTAAGTTTAGGCTTCTATGTGAACATATAGGCGATGCAAAAAGATTTTAATATAAAATCGGTTGCAAAGATTGTTTTAGGCTTCTTCAAGACTTATTTTTCTGTCATTAAGAAGTATAATTCTTTGCAAACAGAAAGTTGAACTCAAAGCGATTTATCTATTCTTCATCTTCCATGACATAAACAAACTTACCAAGCGATAAAACATTGAGCAGCCTTTTCCTAAGGCTCAAAGAAAGCTCAAATCAGATATGTTACCGGGTGAGTCAGAAAAATGTATAGACGTTTGAAAGCCTGTTGTTATCAAACCATTAATCGGATCCCCATAAACGGACATTTCTTGTGTAGCTAACATATTAACTTAGACAAGAAAATTAGTTTGTCAAAATCGATCGTATCGTTCTCATATTACAAACGATTTCATAAAAATGCTTCGTCTCCACATCCTTCAAAACGGGACTAAAATCCTTGATCAAATTTGCTAGCAATTTTGGCTAGCCCCTTGGCTATCATAATCAATTTCTATCTGTCTATCTTGTCCGTCAAACGTTTACTAGGGATATATAAAGAGGCTGCTGCATAATCGTACCCACTTGGGACTATTCTTCAGCCTTTTTTCTATTTTATTTTTTGCACGAGGCTGGATTGCTAGGATATTTGATCAAAGATTTTAGGCCTGTTACTGTACTGTCCTACTGTACACAATACAGTACACAAGCAATAATGTTGCGTTATTGCAGTAAAACAACAGCAACAGAGCAGTTGTAAAAGCGGCAAGCGGCAGGAAAATTCCATGAGTAGAGATCAGATCTAAACATTAATATTACTAAATATTACACGCGATATATTATCTAAATATTACACGCGATTGGGCCTCCTGTGGCCTATCCACTAAAACTTTCGCAATTCACCCTGTTCATTCACTGTCGAAATTTTCTCAGTTTTATTCAAATTACAAAATATTCGAATGGAAACTCTTTATTTATTTATTCCTTCTTCGTTCCGTTTCACAGCAAAGCCTTGAAGAACTGCGATGGACGGAATTAGAAAAGACTAGAGAAAGGGCAGCAAAATTGCAATCTGGTAGAACTGCAAGTAAATCTATTTTAGGCAATATTTAATTGTAAAAATTTCTGTTGTAGCAGATAAAATAATGTAAAATGTCTTATTTCTTATTGGTAAAGTTGTTTTGTATATATTCATTCGATGTTGGCAAGCTTAACAAAATCCTATTATTCCTGTTATCATTTTCTCTCTCTTGTTTAGCCTAAAGATTTAAATTTTGTAATCGGGAAATTGTTGTTAGTTTGGTAGGCTGGGATTTGCAATTCACTCTTTCGGGTTGAGAGACATCGAGATCGAGTTTTTGATGCGACCAACAACAAAACCTCAAGTTTCTTGAATCTGCACGAACCATAAAGGCAACTGCTTCTGAACTTATGTTTGCAATTTCACTGCAAGAAATATTTCTGTTGTTCGAACAACCATTGCCTGTGCGGCGTTGGTTGATCTGGCCAGTGCTGGAAAACATACGCGAAGTTGCGAAGAAATTTTGCAGGAAGATTCGACTTTAAAAGGAAATAAAACTTTCATATTATTAGGAGAATGAAAGAAATGAGGGAGGGGGGAGAGAGGGAAGTAAAGGAAGGAAAGGAATTTGTAACAGAAGCAGTGGATAGAAATGTCAGTGAATTGGAGTCAGGTGAGAGAGGAAGGGAGACAACTGCTGCCACATCCACACCAGCGACTTAGGCAGGAAATTTTAAACATTGATGCAGCTTCGCAGGAAGGCAGAATTTTTTTCCTGCACTGGATCTAGCCTTGTCTTTGAAGAGGCCCGTGTCCACGAATGCCCCTCTGGTGCTAGAGTTCATACCTGCTTGTGGACAGGGATGTTTTGCATTGGAAAATCCGTTGCACTACAAATATATTGCTTTGGTGCAGAAATTTTAATGTTAAAGTTAAATGGTGTGTATAAAAATGATTTGGTCTAAGTCTTTGCTATTTTTAGAGTCATTGAAATCAAAGATGCTTGCCTAAGTTCGAAAGAGAGACAATGAAAAACACACGTGTATCCTTCCATTTCTTTGGCCTATTTAAAACCTATTCCACTCCACTTGTATATCTTTTATGTATGGCTGTTACAAATTTGGCTATCCTTGCATAGTGAAAGCAAATTCCACAACAAGGGACCTTGGTGATCTGACATGATTTAGAAAGATTTTTAAATCGAAGCTGACCACGTGTACATGAACAAAGCATAGGCAAAGAAACAATACGATGCCTGGGTGGTGTCTTTGTTCCATTTATAGGAAAATCTATGTAGCGATCTAGTCTAAAAATATAGCAAAGAAAAGTCACGCGCTCTATTGTCCTTTTGCTTGATTATCTATTGGGGGCAATTTCTTTCCTTTACCATGTAAATAGGTATGTGAAAAGGTCAGGCTACCACGGCCTCACCACGGCAACCAAGCACGGCAACCGATCGGAAACAGCAAAGTCATGGGTGAAAATTTGCAACTTTGAGCTCCCGTAGCTCCTTGCATAATTTCTCGAAATAAAGCAACACTTCATATTTTCTTCTTAAGCAAGTATTTTTTTGCGATATGGCAAAACGGACAAACAATTTGATTGGCGAACAATTTTGCTCGCTTGGCCTTAAACTCTTAATTTATTGTTTCAAAAAGCTTATATATTCAAGCACTTCGTTGTATCAGAGGGCATCGATTCTACCACCGCAGATATACCTGTGAGAATAACGAAAGGATTGGTACTTGCAGTGATTGACCAATTTATATTAGTATACATGAACCAAAATATATGGTTATTACGCACAGGTTTAAAAATAAGTTAGCTGTAAAATAAAATTGCATGGTGGATATAAAAGTGGTTTAAGCCTGCTCTGTTTTAGATTCTGAATGAAAGTGCTTTCACGAGCTTAATCAATTTGACGATTGTACATGCATCCCCATGCATCTTCCTGTTCCTAGTAGCCTCCCAACCTTACCAAACTACGGATGTTTGTTTCTCGATGAAAGGGATTCATGTAAAGCTCCAAGGAGAATTAAAAACATCGTAACTTCTAAATCGATAGAGGAAAACTAGTAGAAAGAAAGCCATGGTTCACGAAGGTCTGCAATATGGCGATAAGCATAAGTCTGTCTCTGTTTTTGTTTACGATTTATACAGTTGATGACGTCACAACCTCAAAATTAAATAAAGTTTGTACAACTCAAAATAAAGCTTGTACAACTCAAAATAAAGTTTGTGCACTGCAAAATAAAGTTTGTGCACTGCAAAATAAAGTTTGTACACTGCAAAATAAAGTTTGTACAACTCGAAATAAAGTTTGTACATCTCAAAATAAAGTTTGTACAACTCGAAATAAAGTTTGTACAACTCAAAATAAAGTTTGTACAACTCGAAATAAAGTTTGTACAACTCGAAATAAAGTTTGTACATCTCAAAATAAAGTTTGTAAAACTCGAAATAAAGTTTGTACAACTCGAAATAAAGTTTGTACAACTCGAAATAAAGTTTGTACAACTCGAAATAAAGTTTGTACAGCTCGAAATAAAGTTTGTACAACTCGAAATAAAGTTTGTACATCGCAAAATAAAGTTTGTACAATTCGAAATAAAGTTTGTACAACTCGAAATAAAGTTTGTACAACTCGAAATAAAGTTTGTACATCGCAAAATAAAGTTTGTACAACGCAAAATAAAGTTTGTACATCTCAAAATAAAGTTTGTACAACTCGAAATAAAATTTGTACAACTCGAAATAAAGTTTGTACAACTCGAAATAAAGTTTGTACAACTCGAACTAAAGTTTGTACAACTCGAAATAAAGTTTGTACAACTCGAAATAAAGTTTGTACATCGCAAAATAAAGTTTGTACAATTCGAAATAAAGTTTGTACAACTCGAAATAAATGTTGTACAACTCGAAATAAAGTTTGTACATCGCAAAATAAAGTTTGTACAACTCGAAATAAAGTTTGTACACTGCAAAATAAAGTTTGTACAAGTCGAAATAAAGTTTGTACAACTCGAAATAAAGTTTGTACATCGCAAAATAAAGTTTGTACAACTCGAAATAAAGTTTGTACATCTCAAAATAAAGTTTGTACAACTCGAAATAAAGTTTGTACAACTCGAAATAAAGTTTGTACATCGCAAAATAAAGTTTGTCTGGCACATATGGGCTTCCGTCATGGGCTTCCGTAGTTATGATATCAAAAATGTTCACGGTGGAATTACAGCAAACACTATGCAGCAAATAACACTAAAGTTTCTTTCAAACTATTCATTTGAAAGCAAAGTGTCATAATATTTTCCATTACACAGATACACAGATACACAGATTTGAAAGATTTGAAGACTATGCTGTATGCCGCTGACCAAATTCTCTGACGCTCTGACGTATGCGCAAGGAATCGAAAACGAGGTCGTGTGACAAGGTCACATGTTGACGTTTTTCTTGCAGTACGTCATCGTGCAAAGAAAAGACGAAAGAAGTAGAGCAGCACGGAAGAAACTGCGGTCTCCAAGGCTTACTTTTCAATTTTAGACATTTAAATACAATTGTATGTGGCTATGGTTGGTTTTACACAATAACGAAACGCCTCTTTTTCACTGTAATTACGGAGTAGCATGAGACATCAAATAAGCCACCGGTAACGCATCATTGGAGCGGACAAATGCCAAGGCCTAAGTTACGAGCAGAAAACAGACTGGTGAGCTTCGTGGAAGAAGAAGACTTGCTTGCTTCCTATCCAGACAATAAACGAGGTTCAACCCAAATCGAAGCCAAACTGGAATCTGCAAATCATTATAGTCCTAGTTGCAGTGAGCAAAGCCCTTTGCTAAGTCGCACTATGGACAGTGATTCAGATAATGTTCACCACAGCAACCAAGCTGTTATAGAAGATCATGAATTTAGGCCGGTTTACCGGGCAGCTGAAGAAGCCATTTATCAGGGGATCTTGCCTGAGAGAATTTATCAAGGAAGCAGTGGGAGTTATTTCGTCAAAGATAAAACCAAAGTATGCCGCTGAAAGTTATTATTGTTTCATTTCATACGTACGTCAAGAGATTGGTGTTGATATAACTTTGGGCGTTGTTGATCAAAACAGGGTCAGGGACGAAGGTTAAAAAATCAAAAGTATTGCTTTCCGCCTCACTGTTACGTCACGCAGCGCAATTTTTGTGATGATGATGATGTTGACAATACACTCGTGACTTGTTCCATTTTCAACAGAAAAAATTCAAATTATTAATTAATGATTCGTTTAGAAATAGGATGAATATGAAAGCAAAAGTCCACAGACCAGGATATCAGTTTGGCACTCTTTCCCAATCAGGCAATGTTGCCCAAAATGGCAACCCTTTTGATTCATGCAAACTTATTGCTCAATGAGGAAATGTTTGGACACCAAACATTTAGTGAAATTTGCTTCAACATTAGGTTACAATTTACATAATGCTTCAACATGGAATTGTCCAATTCTGCACAAATGTAGAGTTTTATTTTCTCTGGTTTTTCTCAAGCTTCCACAGGCCTCATTAACACCTTTTTCCTAAATGTGCAGCTTCAACAATATTTGACCATTTGGGCTCAGGAGTGAATAGAAATTAGAAAGTGATACATCAAGGACTGTCACGGCCAGACTGCAAAGTGCGCACGGACGATGCGCGCCTCGCTATTGTTTTAAAAACAATGACTCTATTGTTATTCCTTTGTTATACTTAAAATTGTGTGCAGAAGATTTTCCGCACGCGCAACATAAAATGCAGTCTGGTTTCACAGGAGATAATTTGCATGGATTTCTGCTTTCATTTGAGCCTGAGAATGCATACCCTATAAAAAATTCAAATACTAGATAATCATCATCGTTGAGTACCATCAAGTCACTGGCGACTTCTGGCGACCCCCTGAACAAACAACCTCCAATCTGTCCTGTTCACTACTTTTTCATTCAGTTGATGCAAGGACTAGATAATAGCATAGGCTATTATAGCATATATAGGCGGAATCAAATTTCTTAATCGTAAACCAGAAAAGTGAAGAAGATGTATGCTTACAAGCATACAGTAGACAGGGGCGTCACCAGCCCGAAAAATTTGGGATGGATTTAGTATGGAATCGACTTCTGAAAGGTACCCAGCCATTTTGACACCGTTTTTGCTTATGAATAGATACCACAATGAGAAAACTGGGGTGGACACGCCTACCCCAGTCAACCTCCTTGGTGACGCCACTGACAGTAGACCTGGATGAGTTATGGCTTTCTTGAAAATTATAGCATTTTTCTCAATAATTTATAAGTGACACTGAGTTTTATCATATCTTTGCCTGTATTCCCGGGGGGTACATAACATGTTGATGGTACGGGTATGTGCCGCCCATATAGGTGGGTTTTTGGGCCCAAAATTCTCTAAACAAGGGTCATTTTTCGGCAGATTTCCCATAACCGGGCGGCAGACCCCCATCCATCCACAAGTCATGTACCCCCCCGGGCTGTATTCTGCTCAGTAGAAAAAAATGCTGTAATTTTGAAAATATCCAAGCTAACAAAAAAGTCAATGGTAGAATTGCTGTAACTTAGCTAAAGGCCGGTTTCCAGTCAGTGGAATTTTCCGAGCTGGCGGAAATTCTATTGTCTACAAGAGAAAATGTCGCTTTGCAATTGAAGAAATTTAAGCTTGAATGACTTTTCATTGTGTAAAATTCCGCCCGCTCGGAAAATTCCACTGACTGAAAATCAGCCTTAACCCTATTCGTACGGGGGAGGGGGGCGTTTTTCGTAAGACGCATTGTTATACCTCTTGTAGTTTTGGAATAAAAGAGGGGGGGCGAAAAACGCCCCCCCCCCTAGTACAAACTAACCAAAAAATCGCCCAATACGAATAGGGTTAAAATTTCAAGGCATTCAATCCAAAGAAAGATTTAGTAGCCATCACTTGATCTTTTTCAAAGATTTGAACCTCATGCTCTAGATAATGTTATTTGGACTAGAAGAAATACCAAGAGGGCAGGGCCGATACCAGCCATGGATTCATAGGGGGGCAAAGAACCAAAATTTTCCGACGACAAAAGCAATAACAACAACAGTAACAACGCCAGTTGTAAGAACATACGCATGATCATGCGAGAAATGACTGATGTACTCCTTCAATAACCAAAATTTGGAATTATTTTGCAATCCAACCTTGAACCCTTCAAACTTAGTCAATATGAAGCAAAAAGATGCTCCAGATTTAAAATTCATGTCGTCATTTATCCTCGAACGTTTATAATTGTGTATTCAATGCATCATTTCTCCTACAAAATCTTTTAAAGGTGCACCTGTAAATCACAAAAATATCCGACAGATAGAGTGAAATTTCCGACAAACGGCCTGCTGGTGGGGGGGGGCGCCCCGCCCCCCCACTGGCTTTGGCCCTGCAAGAGGGGCCCTAAAGTTGCCATAAATTTGCCAACTTAAATATATGACAAAACTGTAGATGTTTTGATATCTTCTTCTTTTCGCTCTTATGATATGTAATTGTTTTGTTATTTCAGAGAATAATTGGTGTATTCAAGCCAAAGAATGAAGAGCCGTATGGTCATCTGAATCCAAAATGGACAAAATGGATGCACAAAACATGTTGTCCTTGTTGTTTTGGTAGAAGCTGTTTAGTTCCAAATCAAGGTTACTTATCAGAAGCTGGTGCAAGTCTTGTAGATGAAAAACTGGGTTTAGACATTGTGCCCAAAACTAGGGTATGTGTATTTTACTATCCATTTATTCTAATTTCTAAGTGATATCAAGACATTCTTTTCAACAAATGGTATTATTGCATCCTGATTCCATAGATTTCAATCTATGTACATATGATAAAAAATCAACTTAATCCTAAGGGGTGTAGTTCATTTCCATGGTTTTCCTATGAAAGAGAATATTGTTAACGCATTTTTGTAATTCCGTTACCATGTGGTTTCTTTGTTCCCTCACCATGTCCTATTGATCAATGAAATATCCAATCTTTGCATGACCATATATCCACTTTACTTGGTTTGTAACAAAAAATGTGAGACTGTTTAATGTTTAATAATGCCAGTATCACCTCCAATGCAATTCTGTTGCCAAAGAATTGCCCAGATATGAAAATTTCTTGTATTTAATGTATAATGTATATAAATTAACTAACAAGTTTGGTCTAAAAGATTTTCATGAATTAAGTTTTATTGATTTAATTTTGGTCAGAAGTTACAGAATTTGAGTGGAAATTGTGGGGAAATGTTAGCAAACTTGATACTCTGTTAACCATTATGAGTTCATTCCACAACTTGGCAAGTTTTGAGCAGATTTGCAGTTAGTGTCTACAATTAATCTAGGGTCTTAGGGGGACGGGGTTATATGTTACCATTGGCCTCTTTGTCATTATTTTTTAATTTTTAAACAAACATGAATAAATTCTGCAGCAGTAAATCCTTCAACTACTCCTGTCTTAACTTGTTCAAAGTAACTTTAAATTCCTTTTTTGGTAAAGAATGGGATTTTAGCCTTGATGTTCACCATTCTTTTTTGACAAAAAGAATTTGTTTAGTTGAAAATTGCGACTTTTCAATTTTCCAAAAGAAAACATTAAAGGCATTGAATCCATATAAATACATGAGCGCATACGCTATCCTGGATTTTTGCTGACAAACTGCTGATGCCCCTTTATTATCGCACAATAGTGGCAACATCAACACAACAGCAATGAGGAACAAAGATTTCTTAATCCTTCCATTTTTCTCAGGAATTTCTTTGGTTTAATTTCAATAGCGATAAAATGAAGCTTTTGTTTGATTATTGAAAAGAAGTTGATATTGCTCATGAGCTGGTAATTTATGTGGATTCAATGCCTTTAATGATATATTTCTCTTTTGTTGCCATCTAGGTTGTCAGTCTAGTAAGTGAAACATTCAATTATACACCAATAGACAAGGCTAAAGCAAGGTCAAAGAAGTTTGCTACAGAAAGGTTTCCAGACTCAATAGGAAAACATGTTAGAGCTGGTTTACCACCAAAGGTATGATACAAAGTTTGATTTACAGTACCTAATATATGATACTGAAGCTTTTTGATGGACATGAGAGTGCAACAAATAGTCTTTATATTTTGTGATTCGTAAAAACAGAAGATCCATCTAAATAGATGAATAAGCATAAATTGAGTGAGTAAAAAACCGATCGCATTGGTTAGGCTTTAAATTATGATAGTATGTATGGGAGAAGCCTGACAAAGTTAAAAACCTTGCACCTTTTGGAAAATCGTAGAAATTAAGCTGATTGACCGATCTCAAAGATTCTTGATTTAGGGCCTGATTACACGAGCAGGACTGCCTCGGTAAACAGGGATGAAATGTTTCGTGCAATTACATGGAGTAATTCACCCCAGGGCTGCAAAGTAATTTTGGTGGGAAAAATCAAATCATTGGCAATATGGTGCACGCATAGTCAAAACTTTATAGGAAGCCAGCAGCCCCGGCCCTACAAGCGATTACATGAGAAAAACGTCATTATTAACGTCATTATTTCATCCCTTCAAACAGGGCTGGCCATGTTATGCAGAAGTGTATTCCAAGCTGCCAGTGCTGGCCCACTTGCCATATGTTCATGTTTCAGATTTATTACATGTCTCCTATTGACAGAGGGATCTTGCCAAAAATCATCCACCTCAGATAACAGGGCCAGCCCTGCTCGTGTAATCAGGCCCTTGATCTATCGATAAAAGTTTAACTTAGATTTGGAGACCAAGTTTATGTGTTTTTGTGAACATTTAGGTGCTGTAAGAGCGATCAGAATGAAATATCGTTATGAAGCTTTGTTAGGCCTAAGGACATGGCTGGTCAGTATGTCATCTCCAAGAGAGTCTACAAATTTCATATTCTGAGAAAAATACAATTCTTTACAAACTAAAACATCAGGGCCATGTACTAAAAAGAATCCATAAAATTATGACCGCGATTACGCTATGCCTGTACGAAACGAATATGGCATGAAACTGTGCCATATTGGCCTCCCGTCTACACTATGCCGGCACAGTTTTCACTTGATTACGGAATGAAATGAATACGGCATGCCAACTGGCTTTGTTGCTAAACCGGCATAGTGTAAACGGCAAATGCAGCATTATTTAATGTCAGATTCATATCAAGGCGATAATTTGGCAAAGAGAGCATGCGCGTTGATAAATCCTCCTTTTGCGCATGCTCAAAACATATTTTATTCATTTTGTACCGGCATAGTGTAAACGGTGATTTCATTTGAACACGAAACCACTACGGTACAGTTTCATGCCATAGTCGTTTCTTACCGGCATAAGTGTAAACGTGGCCTAAGGCTGCATGAAATGTAAAATACTGGACAGCCTTTTCCTTGGACCTAAAAAGCTTTATAACAACCTGATATTCTGATTGCGTTTTTTGTTGGTTACCAAACTTTGTGCTAAAATCTAAGTTAGACTTTTATCTATAGATTGATGAAAAGAATCTCTGAGACCCGTCTATTAGATTAATTGCTAAAATTTTCCTAAAGGTGCTAGTTTATTTTGACTCACCTGGTAGGTACAGTTAGATTAGCATGAGCATGATAACTCATAGTTTTATCTAGGGTACTGGCGGGAGTTATCAGGCAGCGGGATATATCAGAAAGTTTTGGCATTCAATATCCAGTATCAGCCCTCGAATATTTAAAAAAGAAACGCAAACTTAAGTGAAGCTCTCATGACCATTGCACTTCCATTCTGCACCATTATCATTTCGATTGCTTTTTGCCTCTTTAAAATATGCTCAACAGAGTAACTTTGTTTAGGCCAAAGTCATTTTCGTCCGTCTGCTCTTTGTCACAGAATATTTTAAAGAGGCAAACAGCGATCAAAATGATATGGTGCAGACTGGAAGAGCATGGTCATGAAAGCTTCACCTAAGTTTGCGTTTGTTTATTAAACATATAAGCGTGCTGCTGGCTGCTGAAAGCTAAAACTGTCTGATATATCCCATTGCCTGATAAATCCCGCCAGTACCCTACAGGCATAATTTATTTAGTTGTTTTGTAACGAATATCTTCCTCATACAGGTTGGATCTTTTCAGCTATTTGTAGAGGGCTACAAAGATGCTGAATTTTATTTGCGAACATTTGAAGTGGAACCACTTCCAGAAGAAACGATGATAGAATTTCAATATCTTTTTCAAAAACTGGTCATACTTGATTATATCATTAGGAATACAGGTAATGAACACTTCTTGTTTTTTGTGTCATTAATTTTATGGACCATAGGATATATAACATGTTATGAAACACGCAATCAGAATATATAGGATATATAACATAACATGCTAGAAAAATATTGGTGGGTTGGAAGATAATACCTCGCTTCAAGGTGTCCCAAGAAAAGTTTACCAAGTTGAATGGATACAGAAAAACAACCATTTACTCATTTTAAGCGATTTAAACAGCAGTCTTTCTCTTAAAGGTTAATTTGGACCTAGACAACTTTTCATATTTCTTATCGACTCAAAGATCATTAAAATGTGGATTTGGCTAGTCTGCACTTCAGCGGACCAACTTTCAATATCGGCAAGTAATGTGTCATGGGGTAAGGGTTAGGTTCCGGGCTAGGTTTTGGAAAAGGGGTTTTTAGGGTTAGTTAGCGTAAGCTAGGGTAAGGTAGGGTTTAGTTAGGGTTAGTAGGGTATTTGGTCAAATACGTTCCCGAGAGATATGACATGAAGCTGGTCCGCTAAAGTGCAGTCGTCTCGTGGAATTTCCAAAAACAGTAAGATGTAAAAAATAGTGTAAATGTAACTGGAAAACCGGAAAGGTATCTCCATGTTTAGGATCACAGGTGTGAGGAAGATACATAACTCGTCGATTGGCTAAATTGGCATTGAAACCCGGCAATGCAATTTTCAACGTATGAACCTCAAGACCTTTACATGGGCAGCGTATTCATCCCCGATTATACCTAGAATCCAGGACCTACTGTGATATTTGCCGTTCATTTAAAAGACCTCAAATTGATGATTTGCCATTCATTTAACGAATGGATTCTGCATTCTATAATCGCTCCTAAGTCTACAAATGCACTCCAAACAATGTTGACATGAGAGCTAAATCGCCGTTTTATTTAACGACCCACGGAACTGAACGGAACAAACGCTGGTCGTTCTTGTACACCTGCAAGAATTCTATTTTTTGTGGGTTAAGTTCCAGATCGGTCCGTTTTGTTCAGCTCCGTTTCATTCTCTTGTGAACGGGGCCTAAATTAAGTTTTCTTGTACCACCTAGAATCATGCCTTTGGCCAAGCTAGCCATCACTCAAAATGTTTTCTTAGAAAAGGAATCCTGCAATCTCACTTGCTCCTCGCTAATTTTATTGCTAACTATATCTTTGCATTTCTCGAGCCTTTAATCCACACAGAGAATTTCATAAAAACCTCGCTGCAAAATCTGATAGAATTTGATATACTGGTGTTTAGCAAAGCCAGCCGCAAGATAAACGCATAAATCAAATTGGGTGGAAAATCTTAATTATCTTTAAGTGCCAACGCATTGAAAGCATATATGTTTGCTTATATATAACTATGGGTTGGTTGATAAGTACTTTTCCAGGCGACTTCCATCTTTAGTTATTTATATAACTCTCTAGATTAAGTTACCCCGCTACTTCTCTAATTTCGTACCGGGGGTTCGTTTCAATATCTATTTACTTCGAGTTGTGCTATCGTACCGGTGGGTCCGAGAAAAGTTCTCCGTCTTTCCCTGTATGAAGGATGGAAGAAAGTGTCTTTAAGTCATCGTAATTGAGACACTTAAACGCAAAGGAGGGCCGGTATGGGGGTCCGACAAAGATTCTCGATAAATATAATGGACGAAATAACGATGCACGTAAAATAAATGTGCATNCAAAGAAGTCTTAGCCCTTTCAATCCATGGCCTCTAGAGTGTTCTCTTCCAGGTCCTCCCTAGGGTCCTCTTCCGGGTCCCCCTTCTTCCGGGTCCTCTTCCGGGTCCTCCCTAGGGTCTTCTTCCGGGTCCTCCCTAGGGTCCTCTTCCGGGTCCTCCCTAGGGTCCTCTTCCGGGTCCTCCCTCGGGTCCTCTTCCGGGTCCTCCCTCGGGTCCTGGTCCTGGTCCTGGTCCTGGTCCTGGTCCTGGTCCTGGTCCTGGTCCTCATGTGGGTCCTGGGTCCTCTTATTCCGGTATGCCTTTTCCAGGCGACTTCCATCTTTAGTTATTTATATAACTCTCTAGATTAAGTTACCCCGCTACTTCTCTAATTTCGTACCGGGGGTTCGTTTCAATATCTATTTACTTCGAGTTGTGCTATCGTACCGGTGGGTCCGAGAAAAGTTCTCCGTCTTTCCCTGTATGAAGGATGGAAGAAAGTGTCTTTAAGTCATCGTAATTGAGACACTTAAACGCAAAGGAGGGCCGGTATGGGGGTCCGACAAAGATTCTCGATAAATATAATGGACGAAATAACGATGCACGTAAAATAAATGTGCATGTTCACGATGCACCAGAATTACCTGCTTGATCACGATTTACAAAAAATACGTGCTTCAAAAATCTCAAAATCAAGCAACACAAAAAACAAAAACTTCCAATCACGTTGTACCAAATTACATATACCATTCCCTTAAAATTTATCTCGAACCCTGCAGTAATCACTCGCCGATTAATGAT
This sequence comes from Aurelia aurita, assembly GCA_004194415.1. Taxonomy (NCBI): domain Eukaryota; kingdom Metazoa; phylum Cnidaria; class Scyphozoa; order Semaeostomeae; family Ulmaridae; genus Aurelia; species Aurelia aurita. The sequence continues at coordinate 729,167 of REGM01000080.1, read as the reverse complement.
AGTTTTAATTTCGAATTATCATAGAAACCAGAAGCCCTGGTAAGGAGAGATGAACACTCAGACTTCTGAATTTAAATTGTTTTGAAATAGAGTAAAATACCTGCATGAAAGTACCGGTCACTTTAGAACCAACAACCTCAAATTTAGCAATGCAGTATTGTAAGAAATGTTTTTGACAGGCCTTTTTAAGTTTAAATGCATAGACTATTTGGGATTCGTGTGCTGTTATAAGTTATATCATCCAGTGTTTGAAGCATTTATCATGGCAAATATATGGGTAGTAATTTGAGATAGTATAAGAACCAAAGCAGCCCGACTTCAAAATGGTGGTTCTTTTCTTTATGTGGGTTTTTTTACGGTATACAAATAAAAGATAAGTAATTTGCTGCATACAGCAGCTCTAGCCTTCCTCAATATTTATATATGGTATTTTCATCAAATGGACAATTTTTTTTGCAAAATTCCTCAAATTTAAAAATGATTAACCAGTTCTACGCGAGCAATTTCCCTTGATCGCAAATATCATCAATAATGTATTAATATTTATTCAGCCAGTCAATGATTTCCTTTATTTGCGATCTTTGACTCGAACGTAAGTTTAGTTAATCATCAATTTTTTTCTCGTTTTAGATCGAGGTAACGACAATTGGTTAATAAGATACGAATACACTCCTGTTGTCGAAAGAACGACGTGCGTAGAATGCGACCAATCAGATTGTCAGGTTTGTTTGACCAACTGATTTCATTTTCAGTGACTATGGTCCTGGGTCGTTTTTCCGTAAAAAAAGTTTAGCAAAGTTTTCTTACAGTTGGGACAACATTCAACAAGTTTTAGAGTTCCTTTTGCTAATGCACCCTATTAAATGGCATTTTAAGAAGTTCATGCAGCTATCCTTGACCGCTGCTCGTCCAATGTCTATGTAGGTAGCTTCTCGCCTTCTCCATGAGGGGTCACTGTTCGAGTCTGCAATATCAAGTCGAGGAAGTACCAAGTTGCTCAATCAATGTGGCTCATTCATTCATTCATTCATTCATTCATTCATTCATATATTTATTTAAAGTTGGTATTTACATAGTTTTAAAAGAATAAAGCTAATTTACACCAACTATCTACAATAAACCTAAAGTAATACATATTAATTACAATTAAAGGAATTCAGTGTCTATTTACAAATTGTACAAAGGTAACTGGTTCCATCCCAAGTTTTCATTTCCTTTTTGAAAGCTGCAACAGACTCTATATTCTTTACATCATCGTTTAGAGTATTCCACAGCATAGCTCCCCTAAATCTCAGGGAGTTTATCCCATATTTTATTGTGTGAGACCTCTGAGGAAGTTCGCATAAAACTTGCTTACGTAAGTTATAAATGCATGTCAGAGAAATCTCTCAAGTCCATGGGATGAGATGACAGCATCATTTAGTCTCCGTGTTTTCGACAGTGCTTCAAAAGTAGCCCTTGATGGAGAATAGGTACAGCGCAAAGCAAGATGATAAGGTATCTGAAGATCTTGTCTTAGTAACATTAGGTAAAGGTCAAATGATTTTGAAACTAGGAAGAGATAAAAATGTGCCCAGGCTTGCAGCTGGAAAGAAGAAAGTCATTACACATGAAGCATTTGTTGAATATTTACGGGGTGAAGTTGGCTAGTTTGCAGTGGGTTGTTTTGTAGTTCGCTGCTCTGAATAAGTTGAGGTTGGTGTTGCAATGCTTCTGCAGAAGTAGCATGAATTGCCATTTGTCCCATCATGGGAACAGAAGCAGAAGTATAGTATCTATTTCTACGGTTGGCTAGCAGATAAGGAGTGGTGATATAAATTTGAAGATAGCGTTGATTAACATAATATTTTGCTTAATGTTTTCGTCTGACACTATTCAGACCAGTTGTCAGATATATAAACTTCCTTTTATTTATTGTTGATGATTTCGTATATTTCTAGGATCCAGAAGATGTCGAGAAACATTCAGAAGATTGGAACGTCGTTTCAGTTCCAAAGATATTCGTAGCAGCCATTGATAATGGCTTAGCATTTCCATTCAAACATCCAGACTCATGGCGAGCGTGTAAGTTTTATTTAACGTTTTATTATTGTGACATATGTTGCGTCTGATCAATTCTGTCTTTAAATTATCTTGAAATAAACAACGCATTTCAGAGAATGAAATTCATCCACGTCAAACCAATTGTCGAAGGTTAAACAGAAATGCAAAATTCGATTGCAGGAAATCTACCCAAGTTTTTCTGAGTCAAACTTGGCAGAGTTATACATGAATTTTTTAGCTAAAGATAGAGCGAAAGAAAGCCAAAAAATTTCGAGTAGTTTTGGAAATAAATCCACTTTTCTGAAATCATGGGAAAGTTTTGAAAAGAATTTGCGAAGTCAGCGTTGACGGAAATATTGCGATTTATATATCTTCCGATTGCCAAGACTATGCAGAACAACATCCTTTTCCACTTTTCGAGAAATTTATCGATGATGTTATTGCAAAATAGCAGCTCGCTGTTCACTAGAGGGAACAAGCAAAGTATTACAGCAGACAAGCAAAGTATTACAAATGTACCATTTTGAACTTACCCAGAAAGTTTTAAAATTGTGGAGTCACAAGAAACGTGCTATAAGAGTTATTAACGGATGCCTCTAGTGAAGAGTGTTGTCAGTACTGAGTGTTGTACCCGCCTCTAGTATTCTAGAACGCATTCTTTTATTTCACTGAAATTAAAAAACTGATATCTGATATGCATGCTTTTAAATATAGACCGAAAGTATTGATATGCCGAAAACTCTAATCTTACTAAGAGATCGGAGAACCCTTTTCATTAGGACGAATTACGCAAAATTCCGATAATAGACGTATACTAAATTGAAATTTCTACAGGCCAGCATCACTTTTAGAACTATTTAACGGATTTCTTCTGTCACCAAGACACAACTACAGTTCTAAAGTTTGGGTGATTTTGGTTATTTCATCGTTATAGCAGTCATGTCAGCTTGCTTTTAAAACATTTAAAGCTTTTTTAAAACTAAGCGGACAACTCTATAAAGCCGAAACCTCGTTAACGTTGCACTACGTTTTCATACCTATTGACTGATTTCCATTAACGTTCTCTCTATAAGGTGGACATCTCCTTACAGCGGACAGTCAGTTTGTCGCGTAGGGGTCCACTTCAGAGAGAGATCACCGTACTCGAGGGCAAAGTATCAGTACATCTTTAGTCCTACCTAAAATGCGGTAAACTTCTGCCAAAACCCGAAAAAAACCCAAGCCTTTCAGCAGTTAGGATAGGACCTCATGTTAACATCAAGACATGCACGCCCGATTTGGCCCATCCAAGTTCCCTGGACATTTATTTTAAATTTTAGTCTCTTGCTTTTAACCCTGTTAAAGTGTGGAAAGCAAGATAACAAAGCTTTAAATCTAGGGTGCAATTTAAATGTTCTTTGGTCTTCATATGGACTATTTCTTAGCAGAATATGCAACCCAGCGTTGTTGTCTGGACAGTCAAGTTTCAGAATACCAACAAGCAGGATCTTGTCAGAATTGTGTTAGTTGTAAGTAAAGACGAATAGAAATTGTTGAAAATAGTTCCACTAAATCTTCCACTGATATTGGTCAGTAGGGTTAAGGAGGCACCCTGGACCCTCGAGGAATTCAGATAGCGGTTTCTAATAGATGCAAGGACTTTCTTTCTGTTTGTGGACACTGAATCTTTAACAAAAAAATTTAGACGCACCTTCGGGGCCCATAAAGCTTGTGAGTTCGTACTGTTCTAAAGGGAATGTACATTTCAATTGCGCCTCGATTGACTTCACATTGAAAGATTCCCTGGACAAAGTCTCAAATCTTGCGTAAATTTCGCCCGTTCATTTCTTTTCATGATTTTTCCTTTCAGATCCTTACCACTGGGTATGGTTACCATATGCGAAAATTCCTTTCAGCGAACGAATAAAAGAAGTTGTTTTACCAAAATTATCAGATATGAATTTCGTAGAGGATTTAGTTGCAGATTTATACGAGCTTTTTAGGGTAAGTAAACGTCTTCTTACTTTTACATTAATGGTTCTATCCGTCAAAAATTTGTGTAATGGTACAGAAAATCTTGACTCACTACATGAGCTGTAGTGTCGCTACTCCTCCTCCATCTGAACTGGTATACGTCGCTATAATGTCGCTAGTCCGACAACAACAACGTAAATTCAATTCAGCAAGTATTGCTGTTTGAGGGACTTGTGGATTGAAGTTACTAAAGGTCTGTTGAGTACTTTTGTTTGGTACTTGGCAAATGAGATGTACGCGATAATGGCACAGATTTCTCGCTTACATTTTCACGTGGAGTGCTTGAATGCCCCTAACCTACGTGAAGTTAGGAAAATGCATTTTACGAAGCTGTAACCAAAGCAGAGCATTCTAAATGCTATTCGTTAGACACTGGCAACAAATAGTGTGAACATCTGATAACATCAACAAGATGTGCGATGAATGTATACGCAATAGATCTAATCGGCTAAGGTTTGTTTACACTCAGTTCAAGTCAAGTGATAAAACAAACATAAAACATCTTTTGATTTCTTTAACGTATTTCATGACATGAAAGTTGTGCCATGAATACAAAAAATAGAATAATACTAAACCTTCCCAAGAGTATGGTCACATAACTTGAAATGGGTAAATTAAACCTTAGCTGATTAGATCTATTATTGCAAGGAACCAATCAAAACCACCTATACTGTATTAGCATTTTATTTTGAAAACCAAGGAGAGCAATGCAGAATCTGTGCTTGCCAATTGCAGTGGGAGGCTCTCAAATTATTGACTCATCAATTCGAAACACAACCAGTACAAAACTCTTCGTAAATTTTTCGGTTGTTTGATGGAAAAGCTGACCGTATTTTCAGTTATGGTTCGTGTTCTCCAAGCTATCTTTGTGGTTTTCACCACGACAAGGTTCTTCGATTTTTTATTTATTTATTTATTTATTTATTTATTTATTTATTTATTTATTTATTTATTTATTTATTTATTTATTTATTTATTTATTTATTTATTTATTTATTTATTTATTTATTTATTTATTTACTTATTTATTTATTTACTTATTTATTTACTTATTTATTTATTTATTTATTTATTTATTTATTTATTTATTTATTTATTTATTTATTTATTTATTTATTTATTTATTTATTTATTTACTTATTTATTTATTTACTTATTTATTTACTTATTTATTTATTCATTTATTTATTCATTTATTCATTTATTTATTCATTCATTCATTCATTTATTTACTTATTTATTTATTTATTCATTCATTCGTTCATAATTTTCATCATATAATAACGTAGATGAAAGCAACAACTTCAAACCATTTAACCTCCAACGTTTATCAAGATAATTTATAATTTATAAATATTTTACTCCTAAAGTTAACATCAACCACACAACTATTACAGGTTTTGATCTTTAATATATAGCAGCCATTAAGAATTTAAGAAAGTTCTTAAAAAAATGTTAGTGCCCGGACCTACTTTCTTATAAAAAATGGATGTTCTCTGTTTCAAAATTTGTTTCTGAAGAATTCTAATCTTCAGCATCTAATACAAAATACAATTTCTAAATTGAATTTTTTGTTTATCGAGACAAGATCATCCAATATCAAACTAAACCCCCTTGCGAATAATTCAAGACCTCAGGCTGAGAAGTGAGAACCGCAATTTTTCATAAGTTTGAATGAATCAGTAAACATCAGTAAAAAGAGAGGAAACCAAACAAATGAAGCATAACTTAGTCATATCAAAATTGTACTTGGCACCCCTAATTAGATTTTGTTTAGAGATACAGTTGTTTACTTTAAAAGGCGCTAGTAATTAGAGCTCAAGCGCGAAACCACATCTTTTAATTTCTATTTTACCAGTCCACATTCCGTTGATTTGATAACATGTTTGCTTAGTTATAAATCGTCGCTAATCTCGAGATCAAAATCGTCGGCGTTGGCTTTAGCAGTGGCGTAGTGTAAAAGTCAGACTGCATTTATAGCCCTACAGGCTCACGGATCCTGAATGTGATTAAGATTAAGGATTGATGGAGATTTTAGTGGGGATGATCAATTTTCGATCTTATGGTTATGGGGGATAGTAACGAGGACTTGAAACAAATGGATGGGTTTGAACATTCGCTGTACCAAGAACTAAACGGATTTGAATAAATCGATTTTTTGTTGATAGATGCACGTATTTTCCCATAAGAAACTTTTAATAAGAAACGTGATCACGGAAAAATTAAGAAATTCAAGTAGTGGAAAATATTACAAAAGAAACTTGTTTATTTCATTTCTTTTAACTTTATTACTCGATATTACTCTAGTAATGTTTGGGGAGAATCATACTTTCTTAAAATTGGCTGTGAAATGCTAGCGAAGGCACAGGAGATCGCCCTACAAGAAACAAAACGAGAATTTGTAGCAAGGAACTTTTAGTACTCAAAATCTGATGTTTTAAAACACTGTCAGTACTTCGTCAATTTCTTAGTTTCTTATAAAAAATACGCACGACTGAATACATTTTGGCAATGTTTTCTGCATTTTTCAGTTTGCTGCAAGATCGAGAAAACTATTATTCAGAAAAATAGCTTTATTTAAAAAAATATTAAAATTTCATGACTTAGCGATCAAATCGCAACGATTCAACGGGATTCAAAAAAATCATGTGCCTGAAAATTTAGAATAGAATTTCTTAAATTAAGATTAGTAAATTTCGATTTTAGATTGTCAGAGGCATTTTACCGTGATGCATTGAATTGCGTTGACGACTATAGAATTTCAATCTGTAGCTAATAGAATTTACTATGGATTTAGTTAAGAAATTAAAGGGGCCTTTGCAACCGGCATGCTTTGTAAATTCATCGCTTTGTAGTCTCTTTGGTGTCGCCTTTTTCCACGAAAATGGCCACCATCAAAGAGGTGGTACAAGGTATGCTGGTTGCAAATGCCCCTTTGAGCATCACAGTAAAATGCTCCACGCCGCGCCGCCATCTTTTGTGGAATATTCAATTTTAGAAGAATTGGAAATGTCTATGGGCATTGATTTATGAAATGATTGAATTGAGGTTTTGTTACAATTTTCGCCGCTTTCGAAATCAAGACATGTCTTAAATTGTAATTAACTAAAAGTACTCTGAAGCTAAATTCACACTCGAGGCGATTTTGCGGTGCCATGCGGCATGACGCGATAAAGTTCACTTAATCCAAATTTATCGCATTGCCTCTTATCCGGAATGCACCGAGAACGACACTTTAAGTGTGCATTCAGCTTTACAAAGAGTCGCTCAGTTTTATAGCGGGTCTGGGTTTTAGCGATGTCTTTATCAAGCTACAATTTATACCCAGAATTTAATGAGTGTATTAAGATTGAAGATTAAAGGTATATTAATTGCCTACGCGCTAGTAATAAATTGGTCATCAAAAACAGCCGCAAAATTGGAGGCCATAAATTTTAAGCTCTTTGCCACAAACACTGATAATTTTCAAACGGAATTAAAACCGCAAATAATAACTTGTACTATTACAAAAATTGTAACTATTACGATTCATAAATACAGTACAATTCCTTGGCGACCATCCAGAAACTTGTACAGTGACCTACACNAATTAAATTTTTTGTTTATCGAGACAAGATCATCCAATTTCAAACTAAACCCCCTTGCGAATAATTCAAGACCTCAGGCTGAGAACCGCAATTTTTCATAAGTTTGAATGAATCAGTAAACATCAGTAAAAAGAGAGGAAACCAAACAAATGAAGCATAACTTAGTCATATCAAAATTGTACTTGGCACCCCTAATTAGATTTTGTTTAGAGATACAGTTGTTTACTTTACAAGGCGCTAGTAATTAGAGCTCAAGCGCGAAACCACATTTTTTAATTTCTATTTTACCAGTCCACATTCCGTTGATTTGATAACGTGTTTGCTTAGTTATAAATCGTCGCTAATCTCAAGATCAAAATCGTCGGCGTTGGTTTTAGTAGTGGCGTAGTGTAAAAGTCAGACTGCATTTATAGCCCTACAGGCTCACGGATCCTGAATGTGATTAAGATTAAGGATTGATGGAGATTTTAGTGGGGATGATCAATTTTCGATCTTATGGTTATGGGGGATAGTAACGAGGACTTGAAACAAATGGATGGGTTTGAACATTCGCAGTACCAAGAACTAAACGGATTTGAATAAATAGATTTTTTGTTGATAGATGCACGTATTTTCCCATAAGAAACTTTTAATAAGAAACGTGATCACCGAAAAATTAAGAAATTCAAGTAATGGAAAATATTACAAAAGAATCTTGTTTATTTCGTTTAGGAATCTAGTTTTTTTTTACTTTATTGCTCGATATTACCCTAGTAATGTTTAGAGAGACTCAAACTTTCTTGAAATTGGCCATGAAATGCTAGCGAAGGCACAGGAGATCGTCCTACAAGAAACAAAACGAGAATTTGTAGCAAGGAACTTTTAGTACTCAAAATCTGATGTTTTAAGATACTGTCAGTACTTCATCAATTTCTTTTGTTTCTTATAAAAATACGCAGGACTGAATACATTTTGGCAATGTTTTCTGTATTTTTCAATTTGCTGCAAAGTCGAGAAAACTATTATTCAGAAAAACAGCTTTATTTAAAAAAGTATTACAATTTCATGACTTACCGATCAAATCGCAACGAGTCAACGAGATTCAAACAAATCATGTGCCTGAAAATTAAGAATAGAATTTCTTAAGTTAAGATTAGTACATTTTGATTTTAGATTGTCAGGGGCATTTTACCGTGATGCATTGAATTGCGTTTGACGACTATAGAATTTCAATCTGTAGCTAATAGAATTTACTATGGATTTAGTTAAGGAATTAAAGGGGCCTTTGCAACCGGCATGCTTTGTAAATTCATCGCTTTGTGGTCTCTTTGGTGTCGCCTTTTTCCACGAAAATGGCCACCATCAAAGAGGTGGTACAAGGTATGCTGGTTGCAAATGCCCCTTTGAGCATCACAGTAAAATGCTCCACACCGCCATCTTTTGTGGAATATTCAATTTTAGAAGAATAGGAAATGTCTATGGGCATTGATTTATGAAATGATTGAATTGAGGTTTTGTTACCATTTTCGCCGCTTTCGAAATCAAGACATGTTTTAAATTGTAATTAACTAAAAGTACTCTGAAGCTAAATTCACACTGGAGGCGATTTTGTGGTGCCATGCGGCATGACGCGATAAAGTTCATTTTATCCAAATTTATCGCATTGCCTCTTATCCGGAATGCACCGAGAACGACACTTTAAAGTAAATGAACGGAGATATAGCGATCTAGTCTAAACATAGCACAAAAGAACGGCACGCGCCACTTATGTGAGAAAACAACGAAATATGCTATTGAGATTCTCATTTAGATAGAAAATTAGTTATATATTTAGTTTAGTTTCAGTGGGTTGGTTTCCATGCATGGAATTGGAGTGGCTTCTATTCTTGGTTATACACGAAAGAGTCGACTGTTTTACAAATCGACCTTTTATTCTCCATTATATGGCCAACTCCCCCCAAGCCAAAAAGTACCCCTGCATGGTAACCAACCTAAAATTTAGTTAAAGTTTGTTAATAAAGTTTGTTTGATATTGTACTCCTGTAAAAGTGAGTTTATTATTATTAAAATGAAAATGAAAATGTTTTCATCGATCGAAAACATCAAATACAATAGGTTCTATTTAGATGGACCCAGTCCCCCTAGCTAAGTTGCCTTTTAACTCCGTTGATTTACTTTAAGTGTGCATTCAGCTTTACAAAGAGTCGCTCAGTTTTATAGCGGGTCTGGGTTTTAGCGATATCTTTATCAAGCTACAATTTATACCCAGAATTGAATGAGTGTATTAAGATTGAAGATTAAAGGTATATTAATTGCCTACGCGCTAGTAATAAATTGGTCATCAAAAACAGCCGCAAAATTGGAGGCCATAAATTTTAAGCTCTTTGCCACAAACACTGATAATTTTCAAACGGAATTAAAACCGCAAATAATAACTTGTACTATTACAAAAATTGTAACTATTACGATTCATAAATACAGTACAATTCCTTGGCGACCATCCAGAAACTTGTACAGTTACCTACACTCACAGAAATAAGGTGGTTTCTAGAGTACCTTTAAGGGTACTCTAGCTGAGCGCAGATATGGTACCCCTAAAGGTACTCTAGAGTACCCCAGTGGAGGGGTACTTTAGAGTACCCTCAACATGGTACTCTAGAATACCCCTAAAGGTACTCAAGAATACCCATAGGGGTACTATAGAATACCCTTTAGGGTACTACAGAATACCCCTTGGGGTACTCTAGAAAACCCCTAAAGGTACTATAGTCTATCCTGAAGCAGGATTCTTTATACTTGCAAAATGTTTCGCTATTTGCTTGCTTCCCTTAAACTCCGCTATTTTCAAATTTAAACCGTTTTGCTTTTTGACCAGTTTTTGAAGCCAAAGAAGCTACAAGTTTCGTAACTCCAGGATCATTTACTTCATTTGTTTTATAAGAAACTTGGCCCTGGGCTTTGTGGTGGGTTTTCTTAATTGTCTGCCCAATTCTTTTTGTAACATTTTCTTGCAGGGTTTTTTAATTTTTCATAAGATTAAATTTCACCATTTATTGTAATTCATTGAGGATCGCTAATATGGCTTTTTTTGAGTCTAGAGAATTACAACAAAGAACCAAATCATAATACTTTTTAGTATTATTTGAGTTGGTAATACATTGTTTAGAAATAATTTGCAACTCCTGACCAAAAGTTGAATAGTTTCTTAACTTCGAATTGACCTTTGATCGTTCGAGTAGAGTTTCTTAATTTTCTGGAAGAGGCTACGGCTCTTTTAAGGCTGGTTCCGACTGCGCGATGAACTATCATTGCGTTCGTCATCGTTAACTTTTCCAATGCGATGAAGGTTCATCTTGCACTGGGGACGACCTTCGAATGTAAAGCCTGATTCACACTGGTCGTAAAAATCAGTCTTTACAGTCAAATTTCGTTCCCAGTGCAAGATGAACTTTCTACGCATTTGAAAAATCGGCGATGAAGAAAGCGACGATAGTTCATCATGCAGTGTGAACAAGCCTTTAGTGGTTCTTGTAAAAATATGAGTGTAAAATGGCATCATTTACATAGCAAGCACGGTTTGTTTAACAGTTCACCATGCTACGTACATGTATTTTTTTATAAGTTAAGAAACTCAACTCTCAGATCGCCAACGAGTTAAGAAACTCCAGTACTGGGAAAATATAACTTTAGAAACTAATTATTGTAATAAAGGAAATTCTAAGGATGTTTTTACTTTATTTTCACTTGTTTTTTGTATCATATTACTGGAAAGGTGCTTAAGTAACGTTGAAACATTGGAAAGGCTTCAAAAAACTTGTTTTGAAATGTTCACGAGGGCACAGGTAGTAAACATGAAGATTGCCATCAAGCCTTTAAGAAATTCATAAAAAACTCTGAGTACTGAAAATCTGATAATTTTAAGAAACTTTCAGTACTGGCTCTAACTCTTAGTTTCTTATAAAAAAAATACGTGTATTAGTATCTAACATGAGTTGGCTGCCACATTTTGGCTTCATGAAAAACAGCAGGACGTCCTGAACGACCTTAAACTTTCCCCTTAGCCAATTGCTCACGTAATGTTAAGCTGGTGGTGAAGAAGATTTGGAAATATTCTAATGTCCGTAGGCCTTTGGCTTGTCCGAGAATTTATGGCTTCAAGGTTAATGTAAATGATGATTTATTTTGACACTGAAATCTCATCTTAATCGATCAGTAAGCACTGTTTTTAGCCGAATAAGACCCCGAAAGCATTAGAAATCGTATCTAGTGACTAACTGCATAATTGGAGAATGTGAGAAATATACTGAAACTTTCAAGACGCGATAAGACCTTCTTCAGTAACTGCTGTAAAAATGATTGGAATACAATATTGGGTGTCCCAAAATGATGTCTCGGCGTTTGCCGAACCGTAAAATCATGAATTATGCACCAATTTGAATTAACTACCCATCATTTGGAAGGAAAAAGACCAACTCAGATGTAGAAATTTATTCCACTAAAATCAGTCGGATCGTCCTAGAGTTCTGGACGAGTTTAATTGGAAGCAATTTTTCCAAGTTTTTATCGTATTTCTTTCTCCGCCATTTTTCGTCTTTTCTCTGCGAAATTACGTTTTACAATCTGCGACAAATGCGTAATGACGTCATTAAGCACAAGGTCAGAGCGTTCTGACATCACGTTCAACGCGAGAATGAGGCTGCTCTATTGTTTTCTCGCCTCTGAATCGTAACTAGCCTCCTTATCCTGTACTCGTGGAAAAAATGGAGACCAATGGCGACGACATTTGGCTTAAATTACCAAGATGTTTATTGAATTGGCAGCTGAAACACAAGTCTAAATATGTAAAAAAGTTTGTCATTTGATTCAGGAGATAGTAAGTTTGTGTTCTAACATTAATTTTACAAACCCCGGAATTGTCCTTTAAAACAAATTCAGATTTTCTTCTGGAAAAACTCGTTCATGTGATGTGCAAGTAAACCCTCGCGTTTGAAATAGACGAACAAAAATCCTTGAGACACACGACTTTGACGTGAGAGAATTTCTCACCTATTTACACTTATTGTTTATAAGAAACTGGGCTCTGAACTTTGTAGTACGGTTTCTTAACTTTGGGCCCGATTCTTATAGTAAAAGTTCTTTCAGAGATTCTGATTTTTTTATAAAACTGAATTTCCCAAGTTGTCACAATTAATTGAGGACCACTAATATGGCTTTTGAGCCCAGACAATTGCAGGAAAGAGCCAAATAGTAAACAAAAGTTATACTTTTACCATTATTTGGGTTAGTAATGCACTTTTTGTTCAAAACACTTTGCAACTCAACTCGTATCCAAAAGTTAAAACAGTTAAAACCTCAAATAGACCTCTAATCGCTTCTAGAAGAGTTTTTTAATTTTGTGGAGGCTACTAGAGTTTCTTATGAACGGTTCCTTATAAAAAATGAGTGTATTGAGCAATTTGTAAATGTAAAATTTGTAACAGGGCAGTTTCTAAATCAGTTATGGAGATAGATATTGAATACTTACCCTGTATTAAAATGATAAAATGAAATGAAATTTAGCTTACATCTCATTCACCCTGAAAGTTAAACCAATTTTAATGTAGTGTAAACAAATCCAGGTTCAGTAAGACAGCGTTCACTTCTAAACTGAGCCAGTTTTATCTATTGAAACTCTGACGTAATTTGGTTGGTTTAGTTTAGTCCCCTGCTCTTAACCTAGTCTAGTCCAGCTCTTTATCCTGGTTTAATCTAAACTGGCCCAAATCGTTCAGCGTGAATGCATTATTAAACTTTCTTCTAACCTGGTTTGATTTTTAAGCTGTTTTGAATTGCTCAGATTAAATGCAGTATAAGATCTGCTATCATTTAACAAAATTTCGCCAGATTTGACGAGACAAGGCAAACTTTCTAGGCCTTGTTCAGACGTCTAGCCAGAGTCACGCCGAGAGCCGAGCCAAGAAAAAGTCATCCAGCAGTGCAGTAGCACGGCAATGGCTCGGAATGACTCGACGTCTGAATCGAGCGAGATTCTAGCTCGAGCAAAATATGTGGCTCAGCAGAATATACCGTACCGCACGGCATTGGCTCGACATTGGCACGACTGATTCAGACATCGCACCAAGGCTTTGCCAGAAACAATTTTTGTCCTGTGGTCCCTCTTTTGCACATTTTGAAAGACAATTTCTTTTTTGCATCCATCTTGATAATTTCTTCTCAGCCTCAATTTCGAATCTCTACACCCATTGTCTGGTTTTGGCCCGACGTGGGGNGGATAGCATAGACATTGATAATTAGTTTCATGGACTTATTATGGACTTCAGTGCTTCAAGTATTTACAATTTTGATCGGGTATATTAGGATAGCATAGACATTGATAATTAGTTTCATGGACTTATTATGGACTTCAGTGCAGTAGCACGGCAATGGCTCGGAATGACTCGACGTCTGAATCGAGCGAGATTCTAGCTCGAGCAAAATATGTGGCTCAGCAGAATATACCGTACCGCACGGCATTGGCTCGACATTGGCACGACTGATTCAGACATCGCACCAAGGCTTTGCCAGAAACAATTTTTGTCCTGTGGTCCCTCTTTTGCACATTTTGAAAGACAATTTCTTTTTTGCATCCATCTTGATAATTTCTTCTCAGCCTCAATTTCGAATCTCTACACCCATTGTCTGGTTTTGGCCCGACGTGGGGTCGACGTCTGGATCAACTGTCGCGCTGGGGTCTTGCCACTGCCGTGCCATAAAACCAAGTGCAGCGCGACACTCGCTCGACTTCTGAACCAGGCCTAAGACACCTGGCACTATTTGCACAGCTGTGAAAACTTGTTCGCGAAATATTGACATCAAAACTGGAACTATTGAAAAACTTGTACTTTTTATCAAATACAAACATTTACAGAAGTTTTGGTAAGAAATTGCCTATCTGTTTTGATAAGCATATAACGATTGCGCTTTGTATGGACAAAATTTGCTTGTAATAAACTCAAGGTTCCAGAAAGGGGCCAGGAGAATTGTTGTGAAATCGACTTCCAACACTGCTTCATATCTGTGGAGATATTCAATACTTTTTTCATTTTGAAATGACAAATTTTTGCAGTGTAGTTGTCAAGGATGTCATAATAAAAAATAGCGAAACTTGGCGCACATTTCATAGCTGTTATAAGGACGAAACTGTTTTTTTTTTTTGCGAAATGTTGTCGGTACTTTGAGCTGCTTTTTGAGCGACAAAAACGTGAAAAAATTTCGTGCTCTGTGCTCGAAATAACCTTTAAGCTGTATCTGAAATCACATTGGAGACGTTTAATACTGCCGCTGCCCAAATATATTCGTGCCGAAGTTTGCTTATGAACCAGAAACTCGAGCCACATTTGGGTAGTGTGAAGAAAAAGGCTTCAAATTTGAATTCATTTTTAAAGCCTGGTTTCCATATAGTCATAAGCGCGGGGGACAGTGCTGAGACCGTGCTGCGACGTGTTCAGTATTAATGGATGTTCAGTATTAATGGAAACACTTTCTTACGGTGGCTCTACCATGGCTGTCACTCTTCCTCTACCGTGGTACCGGCGCCGTACAAGTTTACTTTGGATCAACTTTTCTGGCCCGTATGGAAGAAAATTTTAATGGAAACACAAGTCGCAGGCGCCGGAGACGTGTCTCTGATCTTGCTATTGTTCTCATAAAACATATGACAGTCACTAGCCAATAAAATATGAGCAAATATGGCGCTATTTTACAAAAACGAATTGGCTGGGACGTGGTTGAGATAAATGGAAACACTTTTTACGACCCACGGTAGAGCAACAGTCACCCGGGGGGGGGGGCACTCGACTCCAAAATGTACGGGGGTGTGCCTCTGAGATATTGATATTTTCACCCTGTGTGGGAGCAATTTTTTTCAAATTGACTACCCTGTCTGGGAACAAACTGGCAAAAAACAATAGCAACATTGCCAATTCCTTGTCAAAAATGTGAAAAGGATACCCTGTTTGGGAGCAAAATCGCTAAAAACGATACCCTGTCCAGCGGCACATACCCGCTACAAAAATTATCGAAGTGCCCCCTCCCCCCCCGGAACAGTCACAGCCATGGTAGAGGCGCCATATACAGCAATGTATCAGCCAGGGAGATTAAGTACTTAATCTCCCTGGTATCAGCACTGTCCGCAGCGCTTATGACTGTATGGAAACCAGCCAGATGACTATACGGAAATTATATGCCCATTTCCAAGGATATTATCCCCCAGGGGTAACTTTAAGTATTCCATCATGGTACGGGGTTGTTCCATTCAGAACATACAGCATTCTCAAATTTCTACTCTCATCAGCAAATTATGTAATGAGTGTGGTTTTGCATTTGGAATGGTGCAAATATATCAGATTTATCATGGTGCCTTTAAGTATACCTATCTGACGGCACCACTTATCCAGAGACGAGGCTGGCCAACCATTTCTAATCTTATTAAAAAAGAAACAGCTACACTGATGTATAAATCTTTGAATGAGCTTTGAACGATCGTGTTCTCCGCTCAACTGATACCGATCTAAAATTACCACTTTTAAAAACGAGTGCTGGTCAAAAGTCGTTTTCGTATCGAGGGGCCAGCCTCTGGAACAGCTTGAGTAGGGAAACTAAAATGGCACCCTCCCTCAGTGCCTTTAAACGGCTATCAAAAGATGATATCAACACACTGAGCCAGAGCTAATATTTTCTTTTGTCTCTTTTTCTTTTCTTTGTTTAACCAGAAAATTGTCATTAGGTTTTTATTACCGCTATTTTGTTATATTATATCATATCTATTAATTTGTTTTTAACACGTCAGTTTGAAAAACAGTTTGTATACTGAAACTTGTTAACGTGTATAAATATTATCATTGATATTATAAAATGAAAAAAAATGAAATAAAATGAAATGTGGTTGGAAAAGGAACTCGACACTGTGTTCAGGGTGTTTATAAAAAAATCACATTTACCAAACTGTGCAGTCGTACTTGACCAGCATTTTTACAAACTATAAATCACAATTTGAAAACGGCAAAAATGTAACTGTACCAAAATTTTAGCCAGTGTTCACACGATACCTACACAATTTGAAAACGATAGAAAATTTGACGATACCAATATCTTTGTAATCTCTGCGGCAACGGGACTGGATTTTGGCTACAAAGAAGTTTATCTAGGCCTAAAGAATCAATCAGCCTCGTTTCGGAAGAGTTAAAAAATGTTCCGTGTTCATCGTTTTCACACATGGTGCTCACATGATATTTTCACACGATAACGTTTTCAGTGCTGGTTAGAGTTACGTTTTCAAATTCTACCGTTTTCATATTGTGCCGGCAAAAATGGGCCGTTTCCGTGGGAACGGAATGCCTATCTGTAACAAATATGTGCCGTTTTCAAATTGTGCCCGTATCGTGTGAACGCAGTGAAAAAATTGATTCCGTAACAATCAATCCTACCGCTGTAAAATTAATGATTATTTTACTTGGAAGCTGTCCGAGGAAACATAAAAAAATCATAAAAAGCTTCGTCAAGTTTTTTCGATTGGAATGGTGACAATTGCATTATTTATTCTCAGAAATGAGCAGCATTTTTATGTTTATCAAATCAATGTTCGCAATGTTCAAATCGACTCAACACTATTCTCTTTGTCACTCCTTCGCAGTGGAAAAGTATAGTCTGCACGCAGGCTAACTCAACACTGACTTGAACATTGTGAACATTACTTAAATGAGACAAAATGGAGACTATAGGAACTTCTTAAGATATTAATCTTAAGATATTAATCTTCAAAGGATAAATTTGCCTCCGCCTCCAAACCAGAGCTTTGGCGTTTTGGCCTAAGCAAATTCCTGAAGCACAGCGAAATTAAGAATCAAAATTAAAGAAAACTTAAGAAATGCATAATAGATGAGCTCTAGCATATACCGTATAATATTATCTAGCTTTTGTTCAAATTTCATCAAGGCTATTATTGATTTATTTGCTGTGCTTCAAAAATTTGCTTAGGCCAAAACGCCAAAGCTCTGGTTTGGAGGTGGAGGAAAATTTGTCCTTTGAAGATTAATATCTCTACTCTCAAAGCACCTATGTCAACAAACAAGGTATATATGTTCAAGTTAACTATCGAGTAATGTTTTAAAAATGATTTCGGAATGATTCATGCTAAATTCTGATCGTTAGGGTTGACCAAATCTGTATACTTTTTTTTGGGACACCCGGTATTTTATTAAACTTTAAGCCATTTGAAAGTAGGAAGGCTAACTTATAGATTAGAAAATTTATTTCAGTAAAATCAACTATACAGTTTGAAAGTTATGGGTATTTTTGCTTGGAAGCTGATTCCGAAGACGCTTGTAATAGGACTAGGTCGCATTGATCTGGTTTTCAGCTTCAAAACAAGGGAAAGCAAACGAGAACATAAATTTGGGAGGAAACAAGTGCAAGCTACCTTGAAATTGAGACTAAAGCCTATTTTACACTAGGCAGAATTTTCCGTGCGAAATCCAGATTTCATGACGATTGTCGCTACGGATATATTGAATTTTGTTGACATCATCCTTCTTTGGTTTGATTGGTGGAAAACGTGAAGCGGAATTTTCCGCTACGGAAAAGTTAAAATTATTCCTACTTTTCCGCCACGGAAATATTCCGCTAAAATGCGTCTTCAAAATTGTTCTGCGCATGCGTTTGAACGGAATATTCCGCTTCTGCCAAAAGATTCCGCATAGTGTAAAATAGGCTTAAGAGCTGGTCGGTCTACTAAGCACTTTCTGCAACAGTATACATGAAAAGGAACTCAACACGTTGAGCGATCGTAACATAAAACGTGTTAATTATCGTACAAATTTGATACCTAGGACTCAAAAAGTAGAAATATTGGTTTTGCGTAAGAATTTGTTAGGCTTGCTTTTGGGTCAAGAAACAATGGATTAGGCCTTAATAATAATCAGCTCGTAATGCTGTGGCTAAAGAGCACTTATTTGGACAATTTAACTGGAGCTTTAGATGGATTATGTTTTATTTTAGTTCTTGATAACGGATTACACGAGTCTTAAATCCTTGGTGTATGCGTGCATTTCCAGTATCAGCAATTTGGGTACACTTGCTCCAAGTCTATTCCGTGGTCTATCAGCGCTCAAAGAACATAATAACCTCTGCGGGGGCGTAATTCATGAAAATGACGCTGCGAAGGAAAAACGAGATTCCTCTCGTTTCTCCTTCGCAGCGTCCTCTTCATTGCTTACGCCCCCGCAAAAGTTATTATGTTCGTTGAGTGCGGATAGACCACGTTTAGTGTTTTTCAATCTTGGCATTTTAGTTTATTTAACACAGAATTTTATGTATATAATGAGTTGCGTGGAAAACAAACACTGTCAAGGCCCCATGTTTCGTCATTTGCAATGTACTCCATAGAAACGACCAGAAAGGGGTTTATAGCGTGTTGAGCGTACGGGTTTTGCCGCTCATATGGGTGGGTTGACGGCACAAAATTCTCTGAAAATGAGTCCAGTTTCGGCTGGAACATTAGAAATCCCTCATAAAGGCAAATTTTGGCAATTAGAAATGGGGATCGCTCTGAAAACTGAGTGGCAGACCCCCGTCCGGGTGACTGGAAGTCTTGCAAGACCATTTGAGTGCATTTACGTGTCTAGTGTAGAGTCGCATGGAAAATTGTAGATCGATAGATACACATCAGCCTTTAAGGTCTTCCAATTTTTAATTCGAGGAAGCAATTATATTTCTTGAAATTAAGTTTAAGGCGCACACGGATGGGTCATACCATGGGTAGTTAGACACCGCAGTTGTCCTTACATTGCCTTCATGATAAGAGTGATTCTGTTTCCTATCCTTGTGTCAGCCGCCATAAAAAATTTCCTCCGCAGAAGCATATTAGTTGCGGCGCTCCTCCACAAAAGCACACATGCAGTGTCTAACCACCCATGGTCATACGCGAAATCTGAATTCAAATTTTGCTTGGAAATTTAATTCAGTTAAGTACAGGAAACGGAAGCAAAGCTGTTGTTGAAGCGGTGATCAAGATGGCAGTGAACAAGACGCAACAGAGACAGGAAACCACCAGCCATCATACAAACTTTATTGACATTTTTTTCCATCCAATTGAGCCACAAAAGTGTCTTTGAGGCAGGTAAGGCAATCCTCGACAGTTGTCGGCACTGCTCGTAGCTTTGGCTTCGTGGCTAGGCCCATTACGAACGTAAGAAAAAAGAGCGGGGAAATACGTTGCTAGTTAGTCACGTGACCCATACGTGCGCGCCTTTACGCCTGGTTTCGATGTAGTCGTAACCGTATTTAAGCCTCACTTATATTATCAATTTCTGGAGGCAAGATTGTACGATCCTCGCTACTAACTGAAATTTCGGCTTGTTGCTTGGGTGACCCAATAAAAAGTGAAACTTTTCGAGATATCACCGAAATTTGATATGTTACCGATCTTTAAAATTTATTTTTGTTTATTTGTGTCAAGGACAGGACAAATCAATTTATGTTGTGATCGGTGTTTCGTTCTTCCAGAAGAAAGACATTGAAATTACACGGCATGAAAAACCATGTTTTGAGCAATAGCATTTGCAGAATATCGCATTTTCAGCTAAAGCTATGTTTCTTGATATTTCCTGTGAATTTTCTGATGCTAAATGACATAAGAGCATTGTCAAGGATATAAGAAACCAATAGACGATTACGGAAAAGATGGCGTCGGGGGGCATTTGACCAAGATGCATTGCGTTTGATGATCGAATCTCTATAGAATCACTGTTGATTCCATTATAGAACGCAATGCATCTTGGTCAAATGCCCCCTGACGCCATCTTTTCCGTAATCGTCTATTGAAATGGTGGTGCACGATTAAAACTTAATTAATAATCATTTCTTGTGATTTCTGAGTATGCTTCAAAACCAGGTAGCTTGCAAGAATACAAATTCCTTCAAATTCAAAGCCATTGCTAGTCTTTTCAATAGCGAACTTAATTTGGTCTTTGATACAAATACACACAAAGAAATTTTCAAGATTGGTAGCATTATCAAATGTTAATGATTTTTCATAAAGTTTCACCAAAAATAACGCGAAGGGCCGGCGAAATAGGGGCCAAACAAGGTGCATTGGACTGTGTCTTCACTGCCAACCCAACATTTTTTTAGCACAATTGGATTAGAATGTAACGTAGCAGTGCGGAGGAAAAATCGCTTCTCTCGTTCGGTATGTGTCTCTGTCGTTGTCACCGAAGTTCCTGGTTCCTGGTAAAGGTACAAGCGTATTTTTTTAAAGAAACTCTTGAAAAGAAACTCAACTCTCAGATCACCAAAATATTAAGAAACTCTAGCACTGGAAAGCTATTATTTAAAGACAAATGACGGAGTTATAAGATTAATTATGTAAGGGGTCTGGGCAATCTAAAAATAGCCTATTGTATTTGATTTTGGTGCGTGTATTGTTCTCTTGTTAAACAAGATCGCTCTATATGTCCGTTATATGTCTTTAAGAAACTTTCTCATTTCGTCTGAACCTTTACTTTTATTCGCCTATACTTCCGCTTTTTTGTTGTATCTTATTGCTCGGTACTACTTGAGTATTGTATAACAGGAGATCCTCCATCGATAAATACATAAATACAACGTGAATTTGAGAAATCTTCCAGGAAGCTGTTAAAAAACTTTCAGTACAGTACTGAGCGAATTTCTTAGATTCTCTTCAGCTCATGGTGAGTTTAAACGAATGCAGTGTTTTGCTGTAGCAACAGTAGACACGTCCATGTTTGGCTTCTATTTGGATTGTTCCTTGGTTTGTTTTGGCAACAGGACAATATTTCACGATACTGTTGCCACGTTACTTTGTTTTATCTATTAACAATCCTTTTGCATATAAGATACACTTGCCATTAAAATATGAAATCTTTTGGCTTACTTCGACTTTAATCTAATTTAGGCCGTGACCTAATCCAATTTTATAAACTTTCGCAGTGTATTGTAAGCGATGTCATGCCCTAGACTGAGTCTCATCTCAATCGTAATGATAAAAATCGTTGAGTTGACCTCGTTTCTGGCGCACCGATGTTATTGCGGTTGCGTTCAGTCCAGTTACAAAGGACTAAACGTATGCCGGCATTTCCAGGCACAATGTTGCATCTGCGCGAAAAAGTTATTTTAACGACGTTGTTTTGATTTGCGCCACAATTAATTACCGGTACGTCATTTAAGATTTTCAGAATACCCGTAAAAACACTGCAATTAAGAAGGAAGTGTAGCCTCTGCGCAGTCCCGTCTTCTTCTTCTTTGGCTGACCCAGATAAAGGCTAGATAAAGTCCAGAGGAATGCTAGGTTGTATAGCGTCTTTGTAGTCGAATTACCGAGTTGAAGGACGACCTTGAAGCGTGCCTAGCTGGGAGCCGTCTTGATTTCTACAACACGCGGTGTATGTCAAGCGACGTACCTAAATATAGGTTGCTAGTTGCTACATACGTCACTACACTACAGATTGTAGAGGCTCTATGTGCAGACCTACCTTCCAACATAATGCATTCAAAAGGATATATTTATCATATGGAGACGAAGTCATATTGCGGTTTTGATAGAGTAAATGGCGTTGTATCCGTGATCAAATTCATTTGTCTTTTAGCTATGACAATGTGTACAAATGTAGTTTGCTTTGCATGCAAAATGTACGGTAGCCCATACTACGGTACATTGCTCCTTTCTTCAGCAGTGACAGGGGTCATGTTTGTAACGAGCCAAGCGTGCGCTCTTTGCTGTAAATTTGTAATAGATACCTTTGATTTTCAATAGTGTGGTTTTTATTTTGCAGATCTTCGTTCATATTTCAGGACATTGTGACATGCCTTTGGATGATAATATTTACGTTTTTCTTACTTTGATCTTCTTTCCCTTTTCATATCTTCCTCCATTAACATGGGTATTTCTTTCTCTATTTAGGAAGACAAAGGATTCGATAGAAATCTCTTCGAAAAGCAGATGTCGGTTATGCGAGGACAGGTAAAAATCCTACTTACTTTCTTCAGTTTTCTGATCAATTTTTGAACTTTTTCCAAAACGGTCAGGGATTTTTTGAAATCACACAACAGTATTGAATAAAATGTTTAAAATTGCGTAAAATGTTCGTACCGGGTGTCCAAAAAAAGGAAACAGATTTATTTGGGCTAGCGGTGAGAATTTTGCTTGAATTAATCCGAAATAATTTTTAAAACATTCCTCGATAGTTACCTTGAACATTGATACCTTGTTTGTTGATATTGGTGCTTTTGAGAGTTGAAATATCAATCTTCAAAGGACAAATTTCCCTTCACCTCCAAACCAGAGCTTTCGCGTTTTAGCCTAAGCCAATTCCTGAAACACAGCGAATAAATCAACAATAGCCTTGATAAAATTCGAACAAAAATTAGAGTATACAGTAAATCCCCGCATATAAGAACCTACTTTTTGAGAGCTAGGCTGAATTATATTCTTATTTCAAAGGTACTAAGATCAATTTCAGGGTATAAAAGGTTCTTATTCGAAGGGTCCCTTGTTTAAACCTTTTAGGAGTTATAATGAAGAGATTTTCAACCATACTATTTGTTTTGGCAATGTTATTAAGGACCTAATAACCAGTGCTAAGCTTACAAATAGCAGGGGAGGAAGTTCAGATTTTAACAGCAAACTGGGACAAAAATAAACTTGACAAGGATGATAAAAAATCTGCTTTATCACCCTTGTAATAAGAACATATTTTTTCACCAAACTGAAAGAGGTTCTTAATTACGAGGTGCATAGTTTAGAAAAAACAGCCTGTAGGTTCTTATTTGTGTAGGTTCTTATATGCGGGGATTTACTGTATTACATTGTATTTGCTAGAGCTCACCTATTATGCAGTTTTTAATTTTTC
The DNA here is from genome assembly GCA_004194415.1 of Aurelia aurita. Lineage (NCBI taxonomy): Eukaryota > Metazoa > Cnidaria > Scyphozoa > Semaeostomeae > Ulmaridae > Aurelia > Aurelia aurita. The sequence goes on along the minus strand of REGM01000080.1, from coordinate 705,640 downwards.
TTTAATTTAATTTTTAATTTCGATCTGCTTCAGGAGGCAAATTTGAACTTTCAAGATTAATATTCCAACTCTCAAAGCATCAATATGAATGATAAAGGTATCCATGTTCAAGTTAACTATCGAAGAACGTTTTAAAAATGATTTACCATTGATTAAAGCTAAATTTTCATCGCTAGGCCCGACCAAATCTGTTTCCTTTCTTTGGGACACCCAGTATCATGGGAGTAGGAAAAGCGGAATGTGTTTTGGGTTTATCCAGTGGCATCAAGAATCAGAACTATTAGGCCTACCTTTGTGCATGTTTTCTGTGTGGATCTTCTCCGTTGTCCTGTCGATTTTGCATTTTCAGAAAGCTGCAGTCGCTTTCCGTCCACCTCTCCAAGCGAGCGCCATGTTGTTTAGAGTTGTTGTATGTTGTTCCTTCCCTCTCTCCTTTGAAGGAGCTTTAAGGAACAGCAACATTCAACAACTCTAAACAACATGGCGCTCGCTTGGAGAGGTGGACGGAAAGCGACTGCAGCCTTCTGAAAATGCAAGATTGACAGGACAACGGAGAAGATCGACACAGAAAACATGCACAAAGGTAGGCCTAATAGTTCTGATTCTTGATGCCACTGGATAAACCCAAAACACATTCCGCTTTTCCTACCACCCATGCCAGTATTAAAAGAGATAAAGCGCCATTGGCAGGTTATGCAGGGTTGACCAGTACCTGGTCAGCCAAAAAAAGTTTCAGCGTTTCAAAAATCATCCACATTCGAAAATTATATTAATGTTAAAATTCTCTTTTGAGAAGTTGGATTAAAGAACGAAATTTTTATTTTAGCGATGTGGATAATCTTAGTAATGGCTCTAAAATTACAAAAGTGTTTTATTTTCTAAATGTAGAATTAATTTATTTTGTTGAAAGGACTTCCAAAGTAGGTAGAAAGATCCCAAATCAAAAGTTTAACAGATATGGCTCTGGAAACAATGTCAAACATTTGTCAATTCTACAGGATGTCCCAAAAAAAATTATGCCCCATTTGTGTGGCTGTTATGGAGGAGCTGTAACTTCGATTGTCCCGTTTTTATCCAGTTGCATAAAATAGGCTTCAATTTAAAGTTTGAGACCTTGTTTGAAACAGTCTGACGAGTGGTTGCCGACTTATGGCACAAGAAAATCAAAATATGTGGTTACTTCCAAAACAGCAGTTTCTTTATTCTCTAACGATGTCAAAATCAAGTAAATATTGCAAAAGAAAGTGCTAGCGTTGTTTTTCAATTGTCTTAATAGTGTTATGTTATAAATAAACAACACTGTTAACCCTTTTTCAATTATAGAGAAACTTCAAATACAGCGCTAGAACTCTTTCTTGAAATACTTACTGATACTTGCAGTCGGTGAACAACCACTCATTTCGAAGCAACCACTTATTTTGACTTTCTTGTGCCATAGATCAGCAGCCACTTGTTAGAATGATCCAAACAAGGTCTCAAACTCGAAGTTGACTGTATCAAAAACGGGACAATTGAATGTACAGCTCCTCCACAGCAGCCGCACAAACGGGGCACAATTTTTTTGCCACATTCTGTATATAAAGTTTTAAATCATTTTTGCGTGACCTGGAAAAATTAAAGCTGCAAATTACTAATCTTTCTTAGCTCTTTAAATCCAGGTAGCCTGGTTTTTTTCATTAAAATTGAGCCTGTGGTTTCTTATAAGCGGTTTCTAATAATAATAATAACAATAATAATAATAATAATAATAATAATGCATGTATTTCACAATCTTTGATGACAGGAGCATAACTGTTGTTATGGCTGAATACAATTTTGTCCTTGATATAACTGACGAAAAGAAATGTTTGATTGGATTTTATCTTATTTAATTTTATTTTCTTTAACCACGGTAACCCCGTCAGCTAAAGCTACTTTTCAGGAAGCACAATCTCGAAATAACGGAATATCGTCCGATTGAATGTAATACTACACCTTGAAATGTAAGTTAAATTCCCTGTGTATTACTGTTTGTTAGTCTCTACAATTAATGATAAAACAAGAATCACTGGTCGCACGTTGTAGATGTGTTGTCTAATAAGCATGTACCATGTTTTGGACTAACTGCAAAGACTAAACAAATGCGTGTTAATTTCATTACATTGCATTAAGATCTGTCGAGAAACAGAGCAGGGACCAAAGGACCTTCAGCGTCTAGCGTTTATTTATCAGCGTTTAATTTGGGAAGAAATCTTTGAAAATTCAATTGTTCATGGAAATGGCGTGTCGAACCTAACTTCTTTTTATCAAATACCGAAGTTGGGATTAAACAACTCAATTTTGTTGAACGAGAACCCCTTTCACTTTTTCCGGATTTATGAGTATACTTTTAGGCCTTTTCTGGATTTATGGGTATACTTTTAGGCCTTTTCTGGATTTATGGGTATACTTTTCAGAAATTTTTCCGGGATTTACGGGTGGTACCTTTATGCTCTGAATGGCACAGCGCCATACCATGGAAACCTAAGTTACACCCCCCCCCCGCCCGGGACGAGAACTCTAATTTCTGGCAGTTTCCTTGATGTATTATTTTAAGCGCTTTTAGGGGCTCACTCTGCTTTCTAAGAAATCAAGAAATTCAATATTTCTAAGAAATTTCTAAGATGATAAATTACTGCATTGCACTTACTAAGGTCTAAGTTTGTCTTATTTCAGCTAATTATCCCAATGCAATTAATCAATTACTTCCCATCCGTCAAAAATTTGAATGCCAGTGTTCACCTATATTTTACCCAATTTGTATATTACTGCTTTGCCGTGTATAAATGAGAATAACTTTGATATAAAGAGTGGCACCAATCGAAATCCATGCTTGGTTTAATTTGATGAATTTCTGTTTCATAAGTTACAATTTCAGGCAGTATTAAACTTTAAATCATTTAAATACGTTATGCATAAAATTTGAGATTTCTGGATTCTGAAAACTTCGAAATGAGAAGCCTGTGTCTCGCCTATTTACAGTATTCTGACCATCTTTAGGTTGTTCTAAAATCTGATAATTCTGATATGATAACTAAGAGCTAAGAGACCTCTTTCTAAACCTATAACAGAGAACAGGGAGTCAAAGTCTTAGTTAAACTTTGAAGCGTGGAAATATAGACCTATCGCAATTTCTTATTTCTTCATTTTTGTGCAAAACTTTATCCAACTGGTGCAGATTCTTTTTGGATGCTCAGTAGCTTTGACACTGAAGTTTTTTATTTCTGCGAAGACTACAATTGAACAACCGGAGACTTAACTTTACTACTCTCTTTTTCAGATTCTGAATTTGGCTCAAGCGATCAGAGAAGGCAAGTCCCCCGCAGAATTAGTTCAAATGACGTCAGTGTATGTGCAGCGGCGAAGAGGCGCAGAGGCTAAGGATGGTAGGGCGCATAGTTTTGTGCAAAGTTTTCATGACAAACTACCAGTTTTCTCATGGTGCTAACTTAATAATATTTGAATTAGAGAATTTGATAATTTTGTTATGTTGTAGATGATGGAAAAATATTGAAAAATAATGGTTTATTTGGGCACAATTTTTAACAATGATCATTTTAATGATGCTTCTTAAATCCGCTGTAAACTCTGCACAGTTTTTACTGATTGATTGCGGCTCCTATTTAGAGTTATAAATGGGGAGCTAAAATGTTCTTATTGAAATAAAATTGCAAAATAACCAAGTCTGACTATCACAGTCAAGGCAAGTATAGCTACTCAAGCTGCAAATAGAAAAAATAAAAGCCTCACGCCTTCAAACATAGAAATTTAAAAGCACTGTACCTTTAGACACCCAAGAAAGATGAAGTCCTGTGTACAGTGGGCTTGCCTACGTCTCGCTTTATTCTTGAAAGCGAACGGGAAAAATCAGGTTTTTCCCCTTCGTTGATTTTCCCGTCTGCTGATTTTTCCGGTTTGTTTTAAAGAATGAAGCGAGACTTTGGCAAGTCCGTGTGTAGAATTATTACCTAGGTCCCTTGCTTCCCTGCGCTCTTTTATTTTAATATTGTTGTGGTCAACAGAGACTCGTAATATTTCTCTGAAAAACTTGACTTTGATTAGGCCCTTGCCCCAAGATCTTGTGGCGGCAATCAGCTCGCGAAATTTGGCGAATTTTATTGTAATTCAAGCTTCAATCGACAGTGAGCTTTACACTACTTACATAGGCAAAATTTTCGTCATTAACTGTGTGCCGAATGTGATTTTTGCTGCATTTCGTTTCTGCGAGATGATAGCTGAGAAGGGGCCTAGGCAGGGTCAGCTTTTTCACTTTTTCATTATGAGTCCCTGTTGAGCAAGGGTTACCACAGGGATGCAAGGTACTTTGGTAATCAATCTAGTCCATGTCGACAGTTCTATTGCTTTGTCGTCACATACATAAGGCTGCCGAGACGACGTTGATACTGCGTTGCGTCCATAATTTTATGGACTTGCCAAAAGTCTCGCTTACGTTCCTCAATCGATTACGGTAAAAGGCCCTGCACGGGTAGGGAGAGGGACAAAGCGAAGGAAAAGGAGAGGGGAAAGTCCAATAATTTTTCACTAGAACCAAAATAACAGATTCTTGACGTTCACTTTGTGTGGGATCATCTGATCTCAAATTTAAATTTAAAAGTTTCATGATAAACAATGAAGACATTCTACGGGGTGAGGAAAAATGCTTTTGTGTTTGCCAAAATATTATTGTGGATATTTCCCTTATCTATAAGGTACTTTTATAGTCAAAAGGCTACCTAGATTTGCAACTTTTCTTCATTAAAATGGGCCTTACCATTCTAAAATTATTGAAATTTGAAGGAATATTTTTCATACGAAATTTGGTTGATTTCTTTTTTTTTTTTGCCAAGTATAAGCGGTTTGAAAGCAAAACCTTAAAAATTTGATCAAAAGCTACACACAGTTTCATCCACTATTATGGCTCCTTTACATTGGTTGCGAATTCATTATTTTGCTTTCGGCAACCGCCAAGCCATTCTTTACTCACCTTGTAGTTCATTTTGTAATTGTTCACCTCATTTTTTCGTCAATGAACACAAATTTTCTGAAGCAAGTGTTTGCGTGTCGTTATGTCGTCATATTGCTATCGTCAAGTCCTAGTTGTCATGTTTCTGAGAAACAAGCTGAAATTTGAAATTTCCACCAAAATGAGTTGGAGCAGAGACGGGTGTGTTGCATTCTACATAAATATAGACCCCCTGGAATATTTACTGAATTGAAGTTTACTAATGAATAGTTCGTTAAGACAACAGATTTTGGACGGGTACCCGTTCGTATGAATCCCTGTGGCGCATGTTTATTCATTTTAAATATGAATCATGTTATCAAATCATTTTGAGGTTAAATCAGACTGGGAAAGATAAATATTTGATTTCAGGGTATTCGACTTAGCTTTTTTATCTAAGCCTGTATTCAATCTTCTCCTAGCGACAGCAGAAAATCTATTTGCAGATTTAGCTTTTGATCGCAGCTCACCCAGCTTGATTTCTGTGTTTGGTAATGAAATATTTTTAGATTGAGACAAGCTTATTGCGTGAATTTTCGGCCTTTGGCATTAAAAGTTTCTTAATTTGGCAGCAAAGATCTTCACGAAAAAGGATCGGAATTTAGCATCGTCTACACTGCTTTCGTTAGGCCTTAGAAAAGACTGTTAGATGTTTTTAGAGTTGGAAAGTCTTTGCAAATATTTTTTTGTTATAAAGAAGTGTAACTCTTCGCAAACTACTGGGTAAGTCAAAAAAATCTATTCAATGTTTGAGAAATCTTACTTCAAAACGTATGAAGTCAATTCGTAAAATACCAACTCCATTGCCTGACTGAAGCTTCAACTTAATTTTGGGAATTTTAAACAAAGACTTTCCCGAAAATGTGTTTCTCGGGTCTTTGGCTAAAAAATGTTGTTGGCTCTATTTAATTCGCTTTCCAACTATCAAAATTTCTAACTATCAAAATGGTAGAAGACAGTTTTTTGACACATGTTATTGCTTTATAATGAGAAGGAAAAGGACATCAAATTATCTCCAATCATTACTATGGACTAAAGGAACGTCTTGTGATAAAATCCATAGCAGAGTGAACAACATGAATTGTTTAGAGCATAAAATAATGATGGGTTCGGTTTATGGAAGACGGCCAAGGGGAAGGCAAAAACCTAAATGCGTAGATGGAGTAAAGAGAGCAGTTAGAATGACAACAGTTGAGCCCTAAAGGAACGCGCAAGATCAAGATGTCTGGAGAACTATTGTTCAACATTCTGTCACAGTTGTTCGGGATCCCCGGACTTACTTGTTTAAAGAAGAAGAAGTAGAAGAGTGAACAACAGCACGTTTTTGGCTGTTTTTGAATAATTTGAGGAAACTGACTTGTGGCTAACAAGTGACTTCTGAGAGAAGTACAGCATCTGAAACTACAAGAACAATATCGGAAATCAAGTTGAAGCTCCATTGAAATGAAGGACTTACAATTTTACTAATTGGTAGCATAGTTTTTGCAGTATGATTTTTCAAACAGTAGATACATTTTTCTAACTCACCCGGTTGGAGAATGGATTCTTAAACTCAAGGATATCTATTCCTTCCCCGTTTCTCATGCAAAAATTCGTAAACACTGTCTTGCAAGAAAAAACTGACGACCTATCTTTTTCCTGAAACCTTAAAAAGCATTTGATTTTTGCGATACTTACACATAAATATCCAAATATGGTTTCTAAGTCTAAGTTAGACTTTCATTGATATATTGAAGCAAGAATCCTTGATTTTGATCAAATAGGTTAGTTTCTACAATCTTTCGAAGGTACGACATTTTTAACTCACCTTTTTGCCGTTAGCTTGCTTTGCATTATCATACAACGTTGTATCTTATCAAGATTTAATATATGCAAAGAAAAATCACAGGGTGAAATTGTTCGCCTTTGCAAGTCTAAGTTTTGTTGATACATTTAAAAAAATATTTTAATTGGATAAATTAGCTTCTTTCCTGCATTCTTCCGTCGGTGCGATTTAGCTTTGTATCGTATCTCAACAAGATTTAATATATGCAAAAATCACAGGATGTTGCTTCGCCTTTGCAACACTTACATATTTACAGAAATACGTAAACTTGGTTCCCGGGGAGGGGGGTACTTGACTTTCATTAGTACGGGGTGTGCACTCCAACCCCCTCTAACAAAAACTCCTTTTGACAACCGGCTTTATGANCAAGATTTAATATATGCAAAGAAAAGTCACAGGGTGAAATTGTTCGCCTTTGCAAGTCTAAGTTTTGTTGATACATTTAAAAAAATACTTTAATTGGATAAATTAGCTTCTTTCCTGCATTCTTCCGTCGGTGTGATTTAGCTTTGTATCGTATCTCAACAAGATTTAATATATGCAAAAATCACAGGATGTTGCTTCGCTTTTGCAACAGGCATTGAAAACAGGACAGGCATTGAAAACAGCAATATTTTTTGTTGAAGCTTTAATCCTGTTAAAATATTCGTATTATTATTATTATTATTATTATTATTATAACACTTACATATTTACAGAAATACGTAAACTTGGTTCCCGGGGAGGGGGGTACTTGACTTTCATTAGTACGGGGTGTGCACTCCAACCCCCTCTAACAAAAACTCCTTTTGACAACCGGCTTTATGAAAATTGCCTTCCTTCGATTTTTATCATGCTTTTATTGACTCGCCCAGTATGCGGTAGCTTACTTTCAATTATCATAAACTTTGTATCTTCTCAAGGTGTAATTTATGCAGAATAAAATCACAAGATTAAAATTCTGCATCCGTCAAAAAGGCTCACATTGTAATAGTCGCCCGGTTTTGTACGACAGTTCCGTTTGTCTTTTCGAATTTTTAAATTTTACAAAACTTCCTGAGCTATAGCTTCGGATAGCATTTTTGACGACAAAATAGAATAAACGATTGTGCTACAGATGGCAGCAGTTAATTTTTTACCATGATCCTTTGTGTTCTACGATAAATCGACCAATCAAAGCAATTCAAATTCTTTCAGACGCAAAGGATCATGGTAAAAGCCCTCCTTGCCGCAATCTTTGTATTGTAATTAGTTTTTAATAAAGATATTGCGATGATATGAAAATGCCAGTGAGAGATAGTAAAATAAAAAGACAAATACACAAAGCGCTAGCAGGCCGAAGATCACAGAAGATTCTTAGATAGGAGAAGTTTCGTTTCCTGCTTGTGATTTTTTCTCGAATATTATTCGTCATAGTGCGTCATAGATTTGCGTAAAGCCGTTTTAATTTCGGCGATCTGCAATGCTTCATGCTGAGACATTTATCAAACGGGAGCGAAAAGGGCATTTTACTGCAATGGAATAATAAGTATTTTATTCTTCTCGATTTCAGCCATCAGTTTTTTTTTCGTTTCTAATGTCATGCTTTGCCTCTTGTATTTATAAAAATTATTGGTCAATAATTGTTCTTTTTTCGTCTTGCCGATTTTCGATGAGCAACCTTTTTGGAGCTTCCAGCTATTTTCTTTGGATTTTTAAGCATCACATGCCTCAATAGGAGAAACCTCTCTGAAAAGAAATCAGTAGAGTCTGCACGCAGGCTAGGGACCGTTCATTGTTTAGAGAGGGGTTGGTACCGAAGAGAAATGTGTTGGGTAAAAGAAATTGTCTGACATAAAAAGGTATTGATATATGTTTTCCCATCACCTGTTGAGTTGGGTAAGAAGATTTTTTGGACCAGAAAACATTTCTCTTCGGTACCAACCCCTCTGTAAATGATGAACGGTCCCCTAGTGCCTCAAAGGCTCCCATAAAATTCTGCTTCTGCAAGGCTATTATTCGCCTTTTACGGGGGTATTCCATGTTTGCTGGCCTAGTTTTTACCAAAACGTCGGCTAGGATAAACAGTCTGTTTGTGAGAAACAGTTGTTTGCATTCCTTGAACTGATCCAAAGTCTAGGAAAATAGTTTTCAACGTCGATAAAGGAGTCTAAAATCTTGGGAACGGGAGTGACTTTTTGCTGCAATATTACGTTGGCTGCGTTGGCAACGTTTGTTCCTTGACACACTTAAAAAAACTGAGGAGGCTTTCAGTGTTGCAATACAGGCATGTAATCCTCCATACCACATCAGACCCTGTTTAGACTACTTTTATTGAATTAACTTACCTTCACTTAGGGTGCAAGCGGAGGAGCGAAACTAGGACTTATGCAGTAATGCAGTGATTCTCGTGGAGAATTATGCAGGGCCGTCGCGAACAGTAGGGTGTAGGGGGTGTGACACCCCCCCCCCCCCCCCCCCCCNTTAATATATGCAAAGAAAAATCACAGGGTGAAATTGTTCGCCTTTGCAAGTCTAAGTTTTGTTGATACATTTAAAAAAATATTTTAATTGGATAAATTAGCTTCTTTCCTGCATTCTTCCGTCGGTGCGATTTAGCTTTGTATCGTATCTCAACAAGATTTAATATATGCAAAAATCACAGGATGTTGCTTCGCCTTTGCAACACTTACATATTTACAGAAATACGTAAACTTGGTTCCCGGGGAGGGGGGTACTTGACTTTCATTAGTACGGGGTGTGCACTCCAACCCCCTCTAACAAAAACTCCTTTTGACAACCGGCTTTATGAAAATTGCCTTCCTTCGATTTTTATCATGCTTTTATTGACTCGCCCAGTATGCGGTAGCTTACTTTCAATTATCATAAACTTTGTATCTCATCAAGGTGTAATTTATGCAGAATAAAATCACAAGATGAAAATTCTGCATCCGTCAAAAAGGCTCACATTGTAATAGTCGCCCGGTTTTGTACGACAGTTCCGTTTGTTTTTTCGAATTTTTAAATTTTACCAAACTTCCTGAGCTTTAGCTTCGGATAGCATTTGTGACGACAAAATAGAATAAACGATTGTGCTAAAGATGGCAGCAGTTAATTTTTTACCATGATCCTTTTTGTTCTACGATAAATCGACCAATCAAAGCAATTCAAATTCTTTCAGACGCAAAGGATCATGGTAAAAACCCTCCTTGCCGCAATCTTTGTATTGTGATTAGTTTTTGATAAGATATTGCGATGATATGAAAATGCCAGTGAGAGATAGTAAAATAAAAAGACAAATACACAAAGCGCTATCAGGCCGAAGATCACAGAAGATTCTTAGATAGGAGAAGTTTCGTTTCCTGCTTGTGATTTTTTCTCGAATATTATTCGTCATAGTGCGTCATAGATTTGCGTAAAGCCTTTTTAATTTCGGCGATCTGCAATGCTTCATGCTGAGACATTGATTAAACGGGAGCGAAAAGGGCATTTTACTGCAATGGAATAATAAATATCTTATTGTTCTCGATTTCAGCCATCAGTTTTTTTTTCGTTTCTAATGTCATGCATTGCCTCTTGTATTTATATAAATTATTGGTCAATAATTGTTCTTTTTTCGTCTTGCCGATTTTCGATGAGCAACCTTTTTGGAGCTTCCAGCTATTTTCTTTGGACTTTTAAGCATCACATGCCTCAATAGGAGAAACCTCTCTGAAAAGAAATCAGTAGAGTCTGCACGCAGACTAGTGCCTCAAAGGCTCCCATAAAATTCTGCTTCTGCAAGGCTATTATTCGCCTTTTACGGGGGTATTCCATGTTTGCTGGCCTAGTTTTACCAAAACGTCGGCTAGGATAAACAGTCTGTTTGTGAGAAACAGTTGTTTGCATTCCTTGAACTGATCCAAAGTCTAGGAAAATAACGTCGATAAAGGAGTCTAAAATCTTGGGAACGGGAGTGACTTTTTGCTGCAATATTACGTTAGCTGCGTTGGCCACGTTTGTTCCTTGACACAATTAAAAAAACTGAGGAGGCTTTCAGTGTTGCAATACAGGCATGTAATCCTCCATATCACATCAGACCCTGTTTAGACTTCTTTTATTGAATTAACTTACCTTCACTTAGGGTGCAAGCGGAGGAGCGAAACTAGGACTTATCTTATGCAGTAATGCAGTGATTCTCGTGGAGAATTATGCTTCCTGGCAAGAAATTTGACGAGTTGTGCCAAGAGTGTTTAAAAACTGTACTCTATTGTTTGTAAGCTTGCGTCGTGCAAAATAGGGGTGCAGAGTAGGGGCGTAGCAAGCCTGCGCGCAGACCCAACTGGTTACGCAGAATTAAATTTAGTCGTATTGAAATTTGTTGGCTTGACCTGTGAAGCAATGTTTAGGACGGCAAGCTAGTAAGTTCTTATGAGGGATTTTTAATGCAAATATTACCATACGCCTTAGTTTTTCATCTTCCCGTTCGCATGGGTATGTTTATACTACCCAAGTAAATAAAAACGTCATCAATTTCCAGATACCGCACACGAACAGATACAGCTGTTTAGTACTATCGTAGGCGCGTGTTTTGCAATGAGGGGCAAATCACTCCAAAAATCTCGTACACTTTCGTAAAAATCCCAAAAGATCTTCAGAAAAATCTCGAAAAATCTTGGAATTCCAAACAAATCCTATAAATCTTTGAAAATCTCAGAAAATTCCAGAAATCTCCCCCAGCAAATGATACAAATTCTCGCAAACTCTTTCGAACATTTTTTGAAATCCTCAAAAATCTTGCAAAATCTGGAGAATCTTTGAAAATCTCAAAAGAGTTTTGAAATTTCGAAAATCTTTGAAAATCTCAGAAACCTCCAAAATCTAAATATCTCAAAAAGCCTGAAAATCTTACAAGATGTCTAAAATCTTTGAAAATCTCAGGAAAAATCTCAAAAATCTTTGAAAAATCTGAGAGATTTTTAAAATCGCAAAATATCGTACGCTATTTTTGAAGTGATTTGCCCTCGTATTGCATCAGGGCAACAAGACATAACTGGATTGGATGCGAGAATTTACTTCAGTGGTTCACTACGGCGGCAAAATACGCCAAATTCTTGAGATAATTTGTACCCCTAAAGTAAATACAAAACTAATACAATTGTGTATTAGACAACACGCTTTTTTATAAGAAACTGGTTTATAAGAAACTAGTGCAAGGATGGCCGAAAATTTAAGAANTCACTCCAAAAATCTCGTACACTTTCGTAAAAATCCCAAAAGATCTTCAGAAAAATCTTGAAAAATCTTGGAAATCCAAACAAATCCTATAAATCTTTGAAAATCTCAGAAAATTCCAGAAATCTCCCCCAGCAAATGATACAAATTCTCACAAAATCTTTCGAAAATTTTTTGAAATCCTCAAAAATCTTGCAAAATCTGGAGAATCTTTGAAAATCTCAAAAGATTTTTGAAATTTCGAAAATCTTTGAAAATCTCAGAAACCTCCAAAATCTAAATATCTCAAAAAGCCTGAAAATCTTTCAAGATGTCTAAAATCTTTGAAAATCTCAGGAAAATCTCAGGAAAAATCTCAAAAATCTTTGAAAAATCTGAGAGATTTTAAATCGCAAAATATCGTACGCTATTTTTGAAGTGATTTGCCCTCGTTTTGCATCAGGGCAACAAGACATAACTGGATTGGATGCGAGAATTTACTTCAGTGGTTCACTACGGCGGCAAAATACGCCAAATTCTTGAGATAATTTGTACCCCTAAAGTAAATACAAAACTAATACAATTGTGTATTAGACGACACGTTTTTTTATAAGAAACTTGTTTATAAGAAACTAGTGCAAGGATGGCCGAAAATTTAAGAAACTCTAGGACCAAGTTCGGAAAGCGGTAAGAAACTTTCAAAAGTTCAAAGATATTATGATAAATATGTCGTTGAATCCTTATCCTATCTTTGATATTTCATTCAAGAAACATATCTGCAGCAGTGTTAAAACTACATGATAATCCATGCACGTAAAAAAGAAGAAAAAGAATTAAGAAAATTTCAGTAGTAAAATGCCGAAATTTTCATGTTAAATTAAGAAACTTTTAGTACTATGGCCTGATCCAAGTTTCTTATACAAAAAACGTGTAAATGTTATATGTAGAACAAGTCAGTTAAGATATTTTGGAAACCTAAAACCACGTTTACACTGTACCGGTACAATTTTGATCCGTTGCAAAGTTGTTACGGGAGCGTTTACGCTGCATAAAGACAAGATTCGTCTATAGAATAGATAGAAGGAACAAAGTTTTACGGATTTGCAGGAACAGCGTAAGCGGGAGAATGATCCGTTAAACTTTTGTTGCGGATCCAAAGTCGCACAGACCACATTGTAAATGGGGTCTACGTTTCTCCGCCTCGAAATATGGTATTGCGAAGTATGAGAAACAGAGGAACTTTATTGTTTTCACGCAATTTGATTGGCCCAATTCGTTGAGATGTCAGTGATGTCAGCCAATCAAAATTTGGTGTCTAGTGTATATGCTATTGCAGGCAATGTAAGTTTTAACACTTTGGCAATTTTATATTCTCCATTCAACTGAGAATTAACCTGCTACAACTTGCTAAGACTGGCTTATTCAGAATTGCATCATAGGGTGTAATGTTGTGGGCAAAAGTGGGCAAAAACCGTTGCAAAAGCTGACAAAAGACAAAGCCTCGTTCACCGAATCGGAACATCATAGCGAGGCCGTTCTCCGAAAGAGGGCATTTGAAATGAATGCAAGAACAGATTACGGGTGGAGATAAAGGAGTTGGGATGGATTGTTTCTTATCTGTGACGGTAATCTGTAAAGCTCTTGACCAGGTGTGCTCTGACACGCCTCAAAAAAGGGGTGCAAAACGCGCATGAAAGCCTTCGCGTTTCTTGTTAAAGGGAATCGACATAGTTAAATACTGGCCCGGGCCAAGTTAAAAATATAGTCTATTGTATTTGATACTGTTGGCACGTGCCGTTTCATTGTGTAGCTGAAGAAACAATGGGTGCGTGGGCGTTTTCGTAGCCTATTTATAGCGACCACTCAATTTAGCTTTGTCTTTTCCCTTTAACGAATACGGATAGGGATAAGTAACAAATCTTACGCCCCTCAATCCCAAATTTCTGTCAAGTACCACTCCCATCTTTGAACAAACAATTAGAATGCTTCATTTTGAGAAGAACTGTTTCAGTAACTAATCATGAAACCTGTTCAATTCATTGCTGTCGTCCCCTCATTCAGGAGTGAAAATTAGGATAGGATTCAAAAGGTTCCCATGATTTTATCACTATGATTTTATGCAGAACCTACGAGATCTGCCATTTACTAAAAATGGCATTCACTCGTTCCACGCTCTTTTTGGAGGTTTGCCTTCTGGAATATTGAGAGGAAATTCGTTTATAGGCAACTATTATTTAAGAAACTCTAGTACTACATTGAAGAAACCGAACTCTTCAAAGCAGAATACAAAGCTTCTCAAAACAAGAGGTCAAGCAACTTCTATTCTTGAGTGCACTCCTCCAATCCCATGTCTTATGTCAAATACTGTAATGCATCTGTTGCAGTTATAAAAACTACATCATAATTGTAGCACCCAAAAAATAAGAAACAAAGGAAGAAACTCTCGTTATTTGCTGGTTTTCTCTAGCCAAATATTTGTTGAGGAGAACGCTTTCGAAGAATAAGTATTCTATTGCAAAAGCCGAGCTGAAGGAGACGAGACCGAGTACAGTATTTATACTTCAGTTTCAGTGCTATGCTATCTGTGGAGTCAAATTTTAGCGTTGAACATGGCTGAACACAACTTCTGGTGCTTCAAAATTTACTTGATAAATATTTTCCATTTTGGCATTCCTCTATAATTATTGCTTTTCAGTTTAATTTCCGGCTAATTAGAATGACATTTGTTATGATTCATGAGCGGCAACTTCAAAATTATGAGGTGCAAATTTATTTTTTGATAATAGCGCTTTGCTGTCCGCCAGGAGCAATAAAAAACACTCCTTCATCCCATGGGTAACGGTGAATCCGAGGATCAGCGGATGACTCTTTGATGCAAATCCTAACTTTGTTTTTTGAAATCTCGGGAGTACGATTTGGCGCGCTAATCAGCATGCTTTATTATTTGCGCTAATGTTATTCAAAGTCTGGGGATTACTCTAAATAGTTCATTGAGGGAGTTTCATTTCCCATGGTGAATGGGAAATTCGATCCGATTGGTTAATCTCAAAGACCTGTATAAAAATGTAAATTTGATTGGCAGGTAAATTATCACTTTTGACAATAAAGACTTAACACTTGAGGCCCTTGTGCACTGAAAAAGGATCGAATTTACAATGTGAGACATCTCTTTGCAATGGCTTCTTCAGGGGGTCACGTCGGATCGTTTTTCGAACGGGAGAATTATGTAGGTTTCCATCGATTCCAGGGGGGGCTCTGAGACGTAGGGGGGACTGAGAGGGGTGGAAGCTGTATCACTACCTCCGAAAGTATAGGAGTTGTCTATGGGGGGAAATGAGAACATAGAGATTTCAAGAGGATTTCATGGATTTCTCAGGAAGACAAAATACTTCCATCAAAAAGTACGATGATATTTCTCTAGAATGATTCGCCCCTCAAGTGGTTGTGTAATGTATCACCCTTCAGGGGTCCTATATCTCGTACTATGTATCGTTTCGAATTTGAAAGTGAGAGAAATCCCAAAGAGAGAGATCTGGAAAATCTCATCTGTGCATTGCGGAAGTGATGCACCCAAACAAAGACTCATTATTGATATTTTTGGTTTAGGAATATCGGAATATTGAATTTGAATATTTGCTACTACCACCAAGATCTGCTCTCCCTGCTCTAGTATTTATATTTATTGCAATTAGTAACATTTTTGTTTTCCGATTTTTCCTTCAATTCTGGTTGCCGCATTTCTTAGAACCGTTGTCCGAATGAATGTTATCAGAAAATCAAATTTGTTTAGATAGCGGCCTAGCGTCGGGTTTCTAAATGACAAGTCATACAAAGATATCGAAAAATACGAAACATTGTCTTGGAAATTGCAAACTTTCTACAGTTATGTATTTTTATCTAAAAAAAGATCGTTCTTTCTCATACGTAAACAATTTATTTTTACGATAAAATACTACTGCAGTCGAGAATACAACCACAATAGAACAATATTTTGGGTAATCAGAACAAAATGTTGTGAAAAGTTTTTGGTAATCAGAAAATAATCGTACGAAAATCAAAAAGTTTTTGGTAATCAGAAAATAATCGTACGCAAATCAAAAAGTTTTTGGTAATCAGAAAATAATCGTACGCAAATCAAAAAGTTTTTGGTAATCAGAAAATAATCGTACGCAAATCAAATACCACCAGTAGGAAAATATGAGCTTTAAATTTTTAATCCAGTTCTTTGATTCATAGGTATTTGTCTGGAGGATTAAGGTGAAGAAACCCCCGGTCAGGATTGTTACAAAAATTAATTTGGAAATAAGAAGAAAAGGAATCTCTTTTATTAATAATAATGGAGCCTGAGCTCCTATTATTCGATGCACTTGTTCATGCTTTTGTTGGCTGCGTTACCCCCGTGGCGAGCGTATTTGTCACGCCCCCGGTCAGCGATAAAAGGCTGATGAAAAGAAACGACAATCAAATTTACCTCATTCTCTCGTTGCTCAGGAACTAGAAACGCGCGTCAATACAAATTTCTTGTTGATCATCGAACCGCCATTAACAACCACAAGCTTCGATCACATTGCTCCGATCTCGCAGTCTTGTTGCAGAAATCTCAGTGAAGACAACAAAGACAAACAATCAAGATGTCGATGAGCGATATTATCATGCAGAACTTGATGACAAGGAATTTTCTAGATTGCGACGATGAAGTGGAATCATGGACCACGCGCTCAGGAAGCAGAGGTTACTCACACAAGCCGCTCTCCCCAGATTTCCCTTTCCACAGCTCGAAAGTCGACAATTTCAGCGTGTTTCAAGACTACTTCGGTTTGTCTAACCTGTTGCAGAATGTAAAGATGTCAGACGACAATCCGCTGCTACATGAACGACAATCATACTCAAGCATGTTTCAAAAGTCAACACGACGAATGAGTTGGGAAAGTGACGCAAGTGATCCTAGTGTTGTGATTTCTCCTACAGTTACAAACGCTCCTTACAGCTATAATGGAGACTTCCCAGAGACTTATCAACGTAACCAGATACAAGAACCGCCATTCAAGAATCTCCCTCCTCCAAGTATGCGACTAAACAAGGCTGTCAGGGATCAAATTATCAATGGATCATACCAAAATCACATCAACAACCGATCAGACAAAGTCATGCCCAGCATTCAGATGCCAGCACCTCCATCAAATCCTCCACGACCACCAGCAAACGTTCAAGTCTGTGTTTTTTGTCGAAATAACGGAGAAAGCGAAGCAGTTTACTCAAGCCATATCCTAAAAGATGCTGAAGGACGAACGACGTGCCCCATCTTGAGAGCATACACGTGCCCGATTTGTAAAGCAAATGGCGACAACTCACACACGATCAAGTACTGTCCCCTGAACCAACATGGAGGGAGGACTCAGCAGCAAAGTCCTGGCCCAATCGGCAGTGGACCTGGAGGAAGAGTGATGCGACCTGGCCCTGGTCCTCTGCAGCCCAACAACGCGGGAAAACTCAAACCACGTTGCTGATGATTTGGATGACCCCAGAAGAAGGGTACTCGTAAGCCATTTCATTGAAAATCAGCGGGATAGAGAATAAAATTGCGGGATATTGAGCTATTCAAAAGTTTTTTAATCAGGTATTTTAAAGTATATTGAATATTTAAGAATCGGACTGTTACAGCGGTGAACGTAGTGTTTTGTATAGGAAAGATCTAAGATTTTAGTCTATGCACGAGGGGAATTTAATTTCGCGCCCTTTTTGATAATTCTGGCTGCTGATCGCCGGTACTCAGAAATTCATTCAGAATATTGAAAGCAGTTGATCCCTTCCCTTCATCAACTATAAATATAAATAAAGAGACTTGATTAATTGTCTTCTCCAAAGTAAACTGCTGGAACAAACTTTACAAGGATTATTTGATGATTCGTCCACTTCAAAGAGCTTTTTAACGGAAGCGGTCTGTTTCTTTTTGAAAAAGCTCAAATCCCAGTTTGTGTGTACTTTATAACGTTATTTGACCTGACTAATTTTAGGGTGAAATACGTCATTGAGTGAGGATTTAATTCACAACTTTAAAATTTGTAGATTTGTTCTGCGTGAATTGCATGCATGTTTTAATTTAGTTTTTTGCGCGAAATTTTAGGGACGAATTCCCCTTTCGAGTAAATTTTGTTACATTTGATTGATTCTTATAGAATAATGGACTGGATGGATTGTATTTTACGGATATTGTAACATTGTTCTATATTCCCATGTTCGAATAATTTAGAAGTTTAATTAATATATTGTATTCAGGATGTTAGTAACAATTTTAGATTCTAATTTGAAATGGTTCAAGGACACTTTCCGCATTATTTAGTATTTAAAATCGTTGATCACTTTCTACTTAGGGTTTAAAGCACGTGGAATTTCCCCTACTTGTAACAGCGTTTCTGGTCGTGGGATTAATACATAATTTTGTAAAGATTTTATTGCATTCACTTGATATCAATTGAATTTGTATGGAGTTAATTTGAGTTTTATTTGATGGTTGGCAATTACAGCCTTCTTTTTACCTTTAATCGTTTTATTAGAGTGCGTTCGAATTCAAAATTTCTTATTAATTAATTTTATTTACACTTGTTGAATGTTTTCAATTAACTTTAGACTTTGTTATTTCTTAAATGCACATTGTGCCGTTAGTATTGATTTTCCATTCAATAGTTGTATATTTTTATAACGATTGTTATTTTCAAGACTTGTACTATATAACCTTTACTTTGGATGTAAAAATTATTAAAATTTGAATAAATTAATGAAAATGATAACAAGTTTCCTTTTATTTGTTAACATTTCTCTCTTGTGTTGCGAAATTTACACCAATGCGGTTGCTTTAGCAGAGAATTTCCGCGGCTGTTTTTAATCCAAGAGAGTGTTTTGGAATTTGGGTTCTGAGATTTCAGTTTAGAAAAATTCCCTATCTGCACTTTATAAGTGCTTTTAGATCTTTAGAAATCTGAAACTACGAGGAAACGATTTCAAAATTATTTCCCTTCATCGCGCGAAGATTCTGTGTCCGCAAGACACTTTCAGAGGCGATGGGCGATCAGATTTCAAGTTTCCAGATATGTCGACAATCCACACTTGCGATCGTATCTTTCAAGAGATTTTTAAATATATGTTGCTCCAATAAACTTGAAAACCGCACAAAAAAGTAGAAACTCTCGCAAAATGTAGTTTACAATTTGATCTCCGACAGGATCGGACAAGGTTACGTCACCGATCGAAATTTTTTACTTGTTTTGCAATTTTGATCAAAGTGAAATCGAAAACAACCTTGCAAAGGTTTCTCTTCGAAAATAGAATGTCTCGTTGTCTGAAAAAACACATGGGACACGTTATAATGTCCCATGGGACAAATTTCTATACAAAAATTATATTCTGCTGCGAAATTGTGCGGATTAAAACAACGAACTTCGGCTATGTGAAAGAGTTTGCGTTCGTAAATTTCTCAGATGTTTTGTTAAAGGCTCCAAAACATGTTATCGCAGTTTGTGATATCTTGTCGCGAAAATAGGATACTCGAAAAATCAGTTGTGTAATATCTCTAAGCTAATAGCAAGTTTCCATGTTATTGAATCCGATCTCTGCTCTCTGAGACATTATTTGCTGTTATGCTAACCCCCCTTCTAATTTCGGAAGCGTCTTCGGGTTTGTTAATTAAATATTTGCCTGTGATCGGTTTGTTGTTTGAAATCTCATCAAACAAACTTTTCGCGCGCAAATCGCTATGAAAACTTGTATTGTCTTTCTCCTAGCAACGTCTTATTTTTGACAGCAAATACACGACGCGCCGATAAACACTTGTCGAGTATATTTGAACTTTCTTTATCTTTCGTGAATTTGAGTTTAATGAAAAGCTGGCAAACGTTACCTCATTTTGGCTATGTATTTTTTGTCGCTTTGTTCCATGTATCAAATGGGACAATCTTTAATTTGATTTGAAAGATTAAGGATAAACTCGCCCTTAGATGTTCAGAAACCCTTGACCCGACTTAAACTTTTCAGCATGTTTCAAGCTGATGAGGCAATTGTCTCTTTACAATATACCCACCTGCCCAAGAAGTTGAGTTCTCTGTCATATATGCACTCGACAAATTAATCAAGTATTTAAAAGGATATACTCGTTTATTTAGCATTGTTGAAATTCTGGAGCTTTGCTTGTCCGCTCCGCATGAAATTGGAAGTTGGCAAAAACCCAATTTGAAGATGCGTTGAGTCCCATAACCTATGCAGCAAATTTTCCGATAGAATAGAAAGAGAATAACAGGGATAACGGTACATTTTGATTGGCTTATTTCAAAGCATACTGTAGCTGGCTATAAAAGTATGCTTCATCTTTTGGGAGTTATTACCTAATGTTTCATACTTTGATGAGAGTCAGACGAAAGTTTTTGGTATGACAAAAAATGGTCCGATCCTCACTGCTATCTTCACGTTTTTTACCATCACATGGATTTTAAATAACGGAACTGAGCGAATATAAATTGCGAACTTAAAGTTTTACCAAAAAAATACTTAAAGTTTTGCCAACAAAATACAAAGCAAATTTTTTTCTATTCATAATAAATTAAAACTAACTAATATAAATATATAAATACCGTACCGTTCTTGGCGTAGGAAGACACAAGGTCATCTGGCCTCCACCAAGAACGGTACTTACAATTCTACAAATCCAACTTAAGAAAAAAAAAGAAACAAAAAAGACAACGCAAAAATAAGCAAAAGAAACGAAGGGGACTGGCAGTTGCACACCAAATCAAGCAGTGGGTCGAACCCTTTTATATCATAGATTTTGTGCAGTTTTGCACCATCAAATCGCAACTGGATGGTACAATGANGTTTTGCCAACAAAATACAAAGCAAATTTTTTTCTATTCATAATAAATTAAAACTAACTAATATAAATATATAAATACCGTACCGTTCTTGGCGTAGGAAGACACAAGGTCATCTGGCCTCCACCAAGAACGGTACTTACAATTCTACAAATCCAACTTAAGAAAAAAAAAGAAACAAAAAAGACAACGCAAAAATAAGCAAAAGAAACGAAGGGGACTGGCAGTTGCACACCAAATCAAGCAGTGGGTCGAACCCTTTTATATCATAGATTTTGTTCAGTTTTGCACCATCAAATCGCAACTGGATGGTACAATGACGACAAAGCATTTAAACTAGGAACTTTGATTTATTACAAAGTCAATTAGCTACTTTCATTTATCCAAAAGCACTTTAAGGCCCCGTTCACACTGCTCCGTTTTTGTACAAAAACGGAGAGAAAAACATCCGTTTTTGCGAAAGTGTCCACACTGATCTGCACAAAAACAGCACAAAAACGGAGGTTTTCGAAAACGCTGTCGAAAGTGGATATCCACAAGAAGTTACAAGTTCATGCTCTGCTCCCGTTCTGCTACAGGCGCCGCTGCAAAGCAATGTTCTATAACGTAGAAGGAGCCGGAGGCGCACAGGAAACACTGTGCCCCTCCAAGCTTTTCGAAAATGTCCTTTTTTAACCTTACAGTGCCTTTTCTCAGCCCTTTATAAGACTAAAAAGCACCCCTTTAATTGCAAATTTGGCCCCTCCAAGTATAAGAACTGCTTCTTACGTTCCCGTTCCCGTTCTATGGGCTTGATAAGAAGGTTGTCGTAAAACCTGCAAAATAAGTCCTTCCCTCTAGGCCCACATAACCTCAGTTGACGGTGAGCCTTAGCTGAATCACATCACACTTGAAGCGTATTTTCTTGCCGCTTCCAAAACGACAGCCACAGCAAAAGGAGTCTTGACATGGGCTGCAGAAAAATGCCTTCTAGAGAAAGCCTCGCAAGCGATTCTGTCCTGCTTGCTAAGTTGTTTTGGGAGGACATAAATTAACCCCATATGCGAGCAGCATGATCTCATTAGAACAGAGTTAGGTCATATTGATTTATCTTGCAAAGAATCTTATAGAAGGGACCAAAAGTGAGATAAAAGTTTTCCTGACCTTTCTCGCTGTTGGTGCTCAATATGTATTGGTCAGTTTGAGGTCTGCCCGGTCAGTTTATCAAACATAATCGATAATACTGTGCAGAATACTTGCCATGAACAAAACTGCTTCAAGAAAGGTTGCAATGAAAGTGTAGAAAACTTGGAGTTTGTAGGCGTCATTACATAATTCAACATCGAATATTACGGGGTAGTATATTGAAATTAAGCGTTCCAAAACAGTATTGTTACTTGTTACACGGTTGAATCTTCAAAATATGTTTTGAGAAGGTTAAAGGGCTTAATTTTTTCGGTTGGGCCATAAAAACTATCCAAGTTAAAAACAAAATTGTGCATAGACATAGGAGCCGGCGGTTGGCACAGGGGCAATACCAAGGGCCGATACCAACCAGCCACGAATTCTTAGGGGGGCAAAGAACTAAAATTTTCTGATAGCAAAATCAGCTAAAACAAACAATAACAATGCCAGTTGTAGAAACATACGTTGCAATCATGCATGAAATGACTTATGTACTCATTCAAGAACTAAAATTTGAATTATTTTGCAATCCAACCTTGCAACCTTCCAATTAGTGAATATGAAGCAAGAATATGCTGCAGATTCAAAATTCATGTCGTCTTATGCATCATTTCTCCAGCAAAATCTTTTTAAGGTGGACCTGTAAATCACAAAAAATCCGACAGTTGTTGTAAAATCTCCGACAAATGGCCTTCTAGGGGGTGCTCCACCTGCCGCCCCCACTAGCTTCGGCCCTGGTGCCTCCCTGGTGCCTCTCCATATTTGTCGAAGTGCCCTACTTTAACTTGGAATTGCCATTTTCGCTCAGCTTTTTTCAAGGCCCCTCCAGTTCTAAAAGGGACCCTTTTGAAAGATATGTCTCTCCAAATGAGAACTGCTTCCTACTCGTCCCTGAAATCACAAACTTGCTGAATTACAGATATTGCTATTTCTATTTATAATCGAGATGTTTACTTAGATAATTCTATTTTGCTAATGTTTCTATTTCTAGAGCAATAAACAGGTTTTTTAAACTTGTTGATCTTTAATCAGGCATCTTAAGCGAGGCTGCACAAGGTGCAAAAAATTGCAAAATGTCTTCAATTTTAAATGCTAGAAATGAAAAAAAAAATAGATATAAATTCACATATTTGCCTTTACATCTTATTCCGTCTCTTTTTAGACATTTCTATATATGGTGGAAGACCGAATGTATTGCCTCTCGACAAAAATTCATAACAGTAGTACTCGTGATTAAATTTTTTATATACCAAGTCTTAGTATAGTTCTTGAAGACCTGTATGCATAAAAAAATGCTTCATTCGGCTGGCACTCACTTTCAGTTAGCCTCTTGATACAAAGTAAATTTTAAGTTATTTTCTTGAAAACACTTCTTTTTAGTTTCCTATTAAATTGAAATATTATTGTTCAATTTATTCGAATGAATCTTCAGGTTATTTTTACGGATAGCTGCTTTTTATGTTTTTATTTTCAGCTGATTTTTGTTGATTCCTGTGGACAGAAAGAGTTCGTTTTCCCAGCGGAACCTTTCAAGTAATTCTTGGCTTGCTGCTCATTAGTATATTCTGATTTTACCCTGCCCTGACTCGGGCCCTGACTGTATTGAAAACGCACTGCTTTGGATGTTTCTGCTTGGCCTACCGTGTGAGTCAAAAAAAGATTCAGACGTTTGAAAGCCTGTAGCTCTCAAACCACTTATCAGATTCCTACAAACTGATTATACTTGCGTAGCTACCATATCAACTTAGATAGGAAAATGTAATTTGTCAAAATCGGTGTTATAAAATTTACAAGCGATGTTATTAAATTGCTTTATCTCAAAATCCTTCAAAACAGGCCTAAAATCCTTGATCAAATGTGCTAGAAATTTAGCCCCACAGCTATCATAATTAACTCTATCCGTCTATCATATCGCTCAGACATTTACTAGGTATATAAAGAGGCTGTTGCACAACCGTATACACTTGGTACTATATCATTCAGCCTTTTTTTGTCCATTTTCCATTATCATGGTGCTGGATTGCTAGAAAATTTGACAAGGATTTTAGGCCTGTTTTGAAGAATTTTGAGATGAAGCATTTTAATAAAATCTCTTGTAATTTGAGAACGATACGACAGATTTTAACAAACAAAATTTTCTTATCTAAGTTGGTATGTTAGCTATACAGGTATTATCAGTATATAAGAATCTGATAAATGGTTTGGGCGCTACAGGCTTTCAAACGTGTAAACATTTACTGACTCACCCTTTAGTACAAAACCCAGTTGGATAAAAATCACGGTTTATTTCTCAGTTGTTACCAGACAATTATTACCGTGAACAGTGCCTGACGAAAAGGATATCATCAAGTTTCATCCTAATTTCCCTTTTCAAATCAATCCTCAGGTTTCTGCACCACCAGCACAATTTTTCAAAAATCCTATTAATCTATAAACAATACCGGGTGAGTCAGAAAAAACACTCCCGTTTGAAAGGCCACTGCTCCCTGGATATCAAAACGATACTNGTTTGTGCAAGGTTAAAAGTTAAAAGCTTGCATTTGCAAAGAGCAAAATAATCTAAAAATGTCTCATTCAAATCGAAGTTGCGCCGTGATGGATAGCGAAAGAAACAATACGTTATCTGAGTGTTTTCTTTGTTCTAAATATAGACAAACCTATTTACCATTGCACATTCCCTTTAAAGCTTTCCGGTCAAAACTAAAGAGCCTAAAGACACACTGCTGCATCAATTACTATTCAGAACTCCTATTTGTTGGGACTTTACTTCTTCACTCCAGCAACCTTTCCAATGCATATCTCAAGGGTGGGCATGTGCTGTGTTTTTGGTGGTCCTATGTATGTCTTAGAAAAACGGTTTCAGCAACCCATTTTTCAGCGTACCAATACAAATTGCGCTCTTGAAAAGACTGGTTTTGGGGACATACATTTTTATAATGCTCGGATAAACCCAATTTTGAGGACAAATATTGACCAACATCCAAGAACATGACCACTCCAAGTTAGTTGCAAAATGATATTGTTGAAAAGAGTTCAAGATAAACCTGATTTTAGGGACGGACATGAACATAGTATGGGAGAAATAAACCGGTTATGTGGACATACATAGGACCGCTGTCCTCATTGCAACGTGCCCACCCTTGAATTTCAGAAGGGAGTGGCCGATTTCAGTCTGGTAAAATTTGGAATTTATTTGAACATGTCCACTATTAAACAATATATTTACCAATATTATTGCCTCGATATCCAGGGAGCCGTGGCCTTTCAACCGGGGAGTGTTTTTTCTGACTCACCCGGTATACCACAAGGAAAGGGCTTATCATGAACATGATCATTTTTTGTAAATAGTATTTTGATTTTGTGACTAGCTGTAGGCTAAAATATCTCTAAAATATGGAATATCAAATTATGGAATATATATAAAAGGTTATGCAAACATTAAGTTATGCAAGCATGAAACATTATGCATGCAGAACATATTATTTATCTACTTTTAAATCTATTTAGAGTGAATATTTTAGGCGTTCCATATTTTAGTGATTAGGCCCCCAATAGCTTATTTTAGGAAATTATGAACTGCACTATAGAAGATAGAAGCGATCAGAGGTGAATTCTCTTCCATTTTAAGAAACGTTGTCAACAAACAATTACGGAAAATATAGCCTCGAAGGGCATTTGACAAAGATGCATTGCGTCTTTTCCGCAATCGCCTATTTTGGTTATGAGTTGCAAACAGTGGCGTAGCTGACGGTGGACGGTTACCTTTAGGGCATACCACTAAGGGCCCTGCCGATTAGGGGCCCCCAACTAAGTGAGTGTTCAAGAGAAAATTAACTCATTTGCATTCGAAGTGCTTAAAAATCTTTAGTCGATCGTTGACGGGTCATACTTAAAGATAACAAGCGTTTGATTCAGGTGCCTTAAGTCATCTAAAGCTATTATTGCTACTAAATTGTATTTTTCATAAGCTTACGGTGAAGTAGCCATTTCTACGATTTTGATGGTTTTGTGTGAATGATAGATTTCGTACACTTTTTTTTGCTCGCTTCGCTCGCAATCATGAAGTGCTTTAATAGTTGCTCCACTACCAGGTTTGTAGCCTTTTCTGCCAATATAGTATGTATTTGCTTTGCTACTGCTACATCACTCAAAACTATCGTGATGCCCTCTCATTGAAAGATTCTAGATCCACGTTTGCCAATCTTACCTCGAATGATGGCGGCCCCAGATCTCGACATTCACTAAGGGCCCCGGGGATCTCCGCTACGCCACTGGTTGCAAAGGGTTTTTAAACAGAAACTTTATAGCCCGCGTGCAGACTATACTTTTCCATACTCTTTGTCACTCCTTCGCAGTGGAAAAGTATAGTCTGCACCCCCGCAGGCTAGAAACTTTATTGCCAACCCAAATAATTCTATAAGTATGATTTTTTTATTATTTGGTTATTCCTTGTAACTCTTGGTTCTAAAAGCGGTCCTGGATGAATTTTGATAAATTGTGAAATTTAACAAATATAAGGTTTTTCTAAACTACTCCATCATTCCATTTCATTGTTTCATCCCTTAATTTCATATTCCATATTTTAGAGATAGCCTCTAGCTGTATACCTTCTGATACCAAATTTAATTACTCAATGAGCGTTCAAATATTTATCGTTTCATTGTAGAACGCGACCGGCAGCTGCCCAGAACTTAACGATTGTAACCAGAGACAGGTGGACTATTATTGTATTTTTAATCTTAGAAGAACAATATGCGTCATCCTTGAGTAACGTCAAAATGGATTTTAAGACTTTGATGAAATCCCATCGAATACATCGTACGATTTCGAAAGATTTATTAAGGATTCTGAGCAAGTGTTGGATTACTTCGACCTTAGACTCTCGTAAAAATAAAGTTGACCGTTATACAATTTTGAGAAACGGATGACCATTAAAAGTACAACTTTGCCGAAAAATATGACTATTTTTTTTTACTTAATCCTCACAGAAAGTTATAGGCCATATACTTCCTTAGACTCGTTATTTTCGTAGCGTCGTAGTTTCGCTCCCCTGAACTATTATGTCGCTGCAAACTACTCACTGAAGCGACAACAACAACAACAACAACTCAATTCAATTCAATGAGCGAAAGTGAAGGGACTTACATCTTGAGTCTAGCCCTTCCTGTCCCTTAAAGCGTTAAATCATTAATATATACTAATCATATAATTCAGCTGGCTCCAGGGGCCGTAGAAAGCAGCTGCCGATTGTGGGGCTTTTGTTCTTAAAACGATAGAGAACAATACATCGAATTCATAATTGTGATGTCGCACCATTGTTTTCGGAATGTCCCACCGCTTCCTAGGGGCCTGGCTAGTTCATGCGCAATTTTTTATCTATAAAATGGCAAAGGTAATGGTGCGGTTTAAAGCTTGACAATTTTGTCAAGTAACGAAACCCTTATTAATTTTCATTATTCTCTTTTGGTGCTGCAAAACTTAGTGTTGAATACGGGTGTGAGTGTGAATACGTTGAATACNATTCAGCTGGCTCCAGGGGCCGTAGAAAGCAGCTGCCGATTGTGGGGCTTTTGTTCTTAAAACGATAGAGAACAATACATCGAATTCATAATTGTGATGTCGCACCATTGTTTTCGGAATGTCCCACCGCTTCCTAGGGGCCTGGCTAGTTCATGCGCAATTTTTTATCTATAAAATGGCAAAGGTAATGGTGCGGTTTAAAGCTTGACAATTTTGTCAAGTAACGAAACCCTTATTAATTTTCATTATTCTCTTTTGGTGCTGCAAAACTTAGTGTTGAATACGGGTGTGAGTGTGAATACGTTGAATACCGGAGCTATAATGAAACATACCGAGTCATAGGAAAGTATAGGCATTTGCCAGAATATACAGTCGAGAAAAATCCTCCAAATTCGAAGTACTATGGCTTATTTTATAGCAGAAATGCTTGCTTAGGTTAGGTATAGATAGAAGACTATTTCATTAACATTGGAAATATCATTCTAGACGAGGGGCATATCACTCTATGAAAATATCGTACACCTGTCATAAAAATCCTTTCGTATTCACGAAAAATCCCAAAAACTCATATTGTTTCAAAAATTCTCGAACGCTTTTTCGAAACAGTGGTACACCCCTCGATTCTGGAGTTATTGAAATTTTGCTTGGAAGATGTTTTTGTAAGAGCTTGAAAAAGGACTAGATGTTACAACCAAATTTTGCAACTATTCAGCTGGGGCTGTTTGCGAAATGGTTGATCATTTGTCCATCCGACATGGAATCGTTTTTGTTAAGTAAGGCCAAAATATCAACTGGGTAGTTTTTCTTGTTGGACAGTTCGGTCTCACCGGACCAGAGTCTGCTTTTCGGCTATTTGTAATATGTATGGGACTTGACTGTTTTCTATAATTTAAGAAATCAATCCGTGTCGGACAGACCTCTGATCAACCACTTCGCAAATAGCCTCAGCTTTAAAGGGAGTACAAAGACCAGCATGCTTTGCGCACAGTCAGCGACTTACTCTGCACAGCTTCCAGAATAACTGACTGTACGAAATTCACAAAAACAAAAACAAACGATGGCAAAGGCTGCTGGTCTTTGTACTCCCTTTATAATGATGGCAATTGCATCAAAATTTAAAGATAAGCCATGCAAGCGCGAGGAACACTTTTGCATCATTTGTTTTCCACCCTAGAGGCTGTTTGTGTCTTTATGTTCGTTTTTACTGTAAGCCAAAATTAGAGAAGATCTGATCAATATTTCTATAGTCCTTCATCAAAAATGTTCAAAAACAGCTCCGTAACGAAATTGCTGATAACTCTAGAACGAAATGAGCTATTATAGCGAAATGAATTTTAACATTTAAGTTTGCCTTGTCACTATAAATGACCTATGACCTATGACCTATGACCTATGATGCGATCAAATTGGTGGATTATTCGTAATTATACAGTGTCTCAAACGCCGATACTATTTTACTTACAGGATACAGAAAGCTTTTTCATGAGCCACAGTTCCAATAATGAAACGTCTATGGATGGAAGGATGGAAGATATAAAACGGTGACCCAGTTATGTTTTGAAATGAACCAATCCGAAATACCTTCTACATTGATATTCTGATCAGAATACCAATGGACTACAAATCATAGCCGTAGAAAATTATGTCGTTAGCCAATAAGTTCTGTACCACTTGAAGACTTTTCTTAGGCCTAGTTCAAACGTAGCATTTATCGTTATTCCTTCAAGACCCATTGCTAACCATGATCCTTGCAGCGCAAAGTCGACTTTTGTTGATAAGAAAATTGTTTCTGGCCTAGGTTAGCAATGGGCCTTTAAACTGGGTAAGTTCTACAAGTTTTCTTCCTTGTTGCTCCTTGAATGAAGCTTTTTCGATTTACTAAGATCTCTACAGGACGCTTTTTGACGAAAGTTGTGTTCCTGAAACTGGCCATTATCAAGGAAAATGAAACTAACGGGAACAGCGTTTTTTCAAAGCGCCATGCGGTAGGATACAAATGTGTGTATCACAGTTTCTACTCATGGTGTCCATTGTGCTACCTTGGGTACCAGAATGTGAACGGAAACTCTAAAAGTTATTAGCCTCTGAAAAGGAAACTCTAGAAAGAATAACGAGGCTCTAGCCTTTCATACCCATGCTACCATGATGCGAACTTGGATCAAGTTTTCACCACATGAGAATAACTTTCTGGAAATAAAGCGTGCTTTGAATCGCTTTGAATCTTTGCATTATGGCGCTTTTGTATCTAGGTGGGATGAAACCCAAAACTTTGGACCAGTCATGAGTCATCAAACCACACAAATATAGTACCAGCCGTTTTCTGGTAATCTAGATTAGGGTAATTGTGTGTTCCTATTCGAAACTAGGAAAGTTGCCTGTGTATATGATATGATTTTTGCCGGTGAAACATCTAATGAGTCACGGGGGAGTCACTTAGCTGTGGTTCGAAACTACAAATTTGACCTCATAACGAGGCTCTCAAGATACCGTACTCACTACTCACCCCTCCTACGTGTAATACAACACCCTGATAGTCTTGCTCTTGACGTAATCAACGGAGAAAAAGGCCCGCGCGGAAGGGGTCTGGGTATTCTATTACCTATTTATAGATGACCTCCACTTCGCTCTGTTGATTCACTTTAATCAGAAAATATTCTTGTCTCAATATAGGCTCAAGGACCATTGGACCGCTGTTTAATTTTAATAATTTCTTGACGAATAAAAAGATCAGTTAAATAAAGATGGATTAAAGTCATTGCGAACTAATTCACCGATTTACTACGTTAATTTTGAAATTACTACGTCTTTGCTACAAGCTCATACAAAATCTGGAAAGACTCGTTCTGGCATTGGACGTTTCATTGAGAGATACTCGATGAATGGTCATTGAAACAAGATGACCCCAAACATGAGTCTTCTGAAGGGTGTCATCTTTCACTGGTCTTGGAATAGTTCCTGCCGCTCCAGGACATCTTTTAAGGATTTCTTACTTGTGGGGAATTCATTGAAAGGGCAACTAAAGATAGCCCTATAGAGCGTTTTACAAAATAAAGAAAAACAGTTATTTTACGATTTAACATGCAATAGAATCAGTGTCTGTTGCCGTAATAGCATCAGTTCGGAACTCACTCACAATTATGACTTTTTTTGAACAAAACATTATCCAATGCCAAGCAGGGGTACGAAAACTGTATAATGAGAGGACAAATCTGATAACAAAAGTTTACGCAAAGGGTTGCTATAGAAATAGATATTTTGTTCGAGTCTCCTATCAAACCTGTCTTCAACTTACATAGATCATGATATGCTGAAAACAGTTTTTGGCTGAAAAGGGCACTTCACTGGTGGGGAAAATCGGCATTACTGGGGGAATTTCCCTACCACTTTGTTTGCTAAAAGATGCCCTGTGCCGCTCAGTAGCATAAGCAAAGGCACTAGCCTGCCCCCGGAGAGTAACGTCAACAGGGAGGGAGGTGACGGGGCACGGGGTTGTGCCATTTCGGACTTTGACGTCATACCCCAAACTTGATTAGAATTTTCGTAAACGATATACCCAAACAAAATTATATGTTCTCATGACAAGGCGCACAAAAAAGTAAAAACAGTATCACATCAACCATCAACTTGCACAAAACGATATCAGGTCCAAAGTTATGACCTTAAAAGTCGCAAATTTTAAAAACAATATCCCTAAATTTAAGGATATTGCTGGGAATGCTGTAAATGATAGCTAAAAATTATTCCGATGTCGAAAAACTACCCTCAAATAATAGCACATCACACCAACCATATACTGCAAAAGATGGCGGCGAAGCGTATACGTTTTTTTTTATAAGTTTCTTGATTTTTTTGCAACTCCTATAGATACGAGTCTCGACTTATAAAACAACGTTTGGTAAGAAAAGTGTTCTGTCAAACTCAGAACATGGAATCACAGTGAATATTACTCAGAAAAAAAGTTTTTTGATGACCTCTTTTTAACAAGCTTTGAATTCAGCTTTGAAAAGTTTCTTAGTACTTTTAAAATAGACTGCAGTACAAGAGTTTCTCGACTCTTCGGCCATCATAGTACTAATTTATTATACAAATAGCGCATTGTACAATGTTACGAGTAAATTTTCTGCTCAGTGTTCAAATATGGGGGAGATTGGGGCTAGTTGTCACAGTGGTAAGTTGTCATAGTCACAAACTGAATGCAAACAAAAACCGAGGGAAATTTTCCGATGATGTTTTCTGGGAGGTTATGATGTACTTCTTTTAAACGTATCAGCAAAAGTCGAAATAATCAAAGCATTCGATTCGAAACGA
This sequence comes from Aurelia aurita, assembly GCA_004194415.1. NCBI lineage: Eukaryota > Metazoa > Cnidaria > Scyphozoa > Semaeostomeae > Ulmaridae > Aurelia > Aurelia aurita. The sequence goes on along the minus strand of REGM01000080.1, from coordinate 673,794 downwards.
GTGTGTGACAACTCATCCCTGTGACAACTATGCCCAACTCTTTCCTATTGAAAAACTGTAAGTTGCACAGACGCAGTTCATCGTGGTGGAAATGTCCCCCACTGTAATAATGACACATTTTATTACATAAAAATAAAATCATGGTATTGAGGTGGTGAAGAATAGAATCATAAATTGTCCAGCCTTCTGTCTCTCTGTAAACAAGCTTCTCGGTGAGATGTTTTGATTATCGATGTTCAAACTTGACTCAGTAAGTCTCAGTATCGCTCATTGAATTGGATGGTATGGTTATCGCTCATACAGAGGGAATACGAAGATGAAAAATATAAGAGAAAATAAAAAAAGCAGATTGGCAACATTGGACGAATACAAGTAATCACGTCGAAAGCCTATGTTCATATTTCAATTTTCGAATTTTTCCCAATTTCGCAATGAAGAAGAGGCTGGCCTCTTATAGGTTCTTGTGGCGCGAAAACAAAACAAGAAATAAAGATGTCCGCCAAGATGTCGAATAAAAATTTAACGGCAAGACTGGTAAGAGACAAACGAAGAAAACAGGCAAGTAGAACTAAAATGGGACACTTGGTAAGACTCTTCATATGCGTTACATATCCAGGCGCGCAACTACGGGGGGGGGGGGGGCCTTGGGGGTCAAGACCCCT
>REGM01000080.1:607602-665559 GCA_004194415.1 Aurelia aurita | reverse complement strand
AAAAATACAATAGCTAAATAAATAGTAGCTAATTAATTCCAACGTTAAAACAATTTATATACAATATTACATAAGAAAGTAGTGAGTAAAATATTTACAAGTTATCAAAGTATACAATATAAAACGGAAATCTAAAAACATTTATCATAAGTAGCCCAAGTTTGGAATAAAAATGTGGTAAAAGTATTTATCATAAAAAGCCCAAATTCTGAATAAAAATGCGGCATAATTTGCAAGGACAATTTTCTCCGTACCAATTTTTTATCTTCGTTTTAAACTGACAAAGGGATTCTGAATTCCGTATCGTTGGTGGTAACGTTTGCCACAGCTGCGGACCTTTAAATCGGACGCTTTCTGTCCCGTTGTTGACTGATCTTACCCTTGGTTGAACAAATTCGTTATTGTTACGCAAATTGTAGTGAATTGTATTTTCACAGAATATTTCCTGCATAAATGAAGGATTCAGGTCATTTCTAGTTTTGTACATCTCGATCATAAGTATTTGCAAGTTCTTTGTATGAACAGTAACTGCACAGTCCTTCTGTAATAGCTCACTAAAAGAAGATTCGGTGTCCTTATATGTAATTCTCAAGGCCCTTTCCTGTATTTTGTTGATTTTTTGGTTAAGCTGCCTGCTGTGAAACATCCAGATTAAAGGACAGTATTGAAACTGACTGGTAATAAATGCCCTCATTAAGCTTCTTAGTTTGTTCTGATCCATATACGGGGATATGCGAGCAAGTGCATAAAGTTTATTGCTAGCTTTTTGGCAAAGTTTCGAGACGTGATGGTCAAAGGAGAGTTTGTTGTCAATATGAATTCCGAGTAATTTCTCTTCAGAGCTATTAACGACATCAGTATTTCCAATCTTAACAGTAATTGGATCATCACATCTCTCCCCAAGAACCAAAAGATGACATTTATCTGCATTTAATTTCATAAAGTTGTCGGCAAACCATTTTAAGGCTACATTACAGTCATTTTAAAGCTTATGAGTTATGTTATCTAGGTTCTTATCGCAAGCATAGATTGTAGTATCATCTGCATAATTACAGATATCTGAGTTTTGAATAAAAAGCAAGAGGTCATTGATGTATATGTTAAACAACAGAGGGCCTAAAACTGATCCCTGAGGAACACCGCGTTTTAGGTCTTTCCCTGAGGAACACCGCGTTTTAGGTCTTTCTTGAAATAGGCAGCCGAAAAATCAACAAAGAATTACCAAGTATTATTTGAGATTTTGACCAAAGATTACATGATCAATCATCAAAATTTGCCTTGTGTACAATTTATTGTGGCCTGTCAAAGTGGATAGCTTTTTTGGTGCACCCGGTATCTGTCAAGCATTTATTAATCATTTGATGTAAGTTACACATGGTTCATCCTGACAAAATGATCTAGGAAACGGATTATACTAACATGTAAAACGTATAGAAATTATTCAAATTAAAGGCATGTTAGCTGAGTTAAACCGTTAATTGCCAAAATTTCTATGTTATTCGGTGAGTGATGAGCTACCTTAACTTCTGCCGGGGGTCCAAAAAAAAGTACTCTTGTTTGAAAAATCACCCAAATTTGATTACATGGCCAATCTTTAAATTTCTTTTTTTAGCAAGTAGATGTAAGACCAAACTGTTTTCCCAGGTATAGCTGATCTTGTGATTGGTTTTGAAATTAGCAAATATAGCTCTTTTTAGGGCTGCCTTGTTTTGAAGCATACTGCAAAAAGCACTGATGACTACGAGATGATATGATATGATATGATATGATATGATATGATATGATATGATATGATATGATATGATAATAATACACTATCCATTTACATGGTTTTTCGTAGTGCTACCTAAATTTACAATATAACGCATTAAAATTTCTTTAAAATTAAGATACAAATTAGCAGATTATTACATAATACCTATGAAAATAAATAGAAAAAACCTTTTAACTTTCAGAGGTAAAGAAAATCGTTGGTATGAAAAAAGTGTCAAAATAAGGAATTAACCTGGGCCAAAAATCTATTACTATTAGTTGTACGCTGAGCTAAGGTAGGCAGAGAATTAAAGTCAGCAGTTCCTATGTACTGAAATGTTCTCTTCACGCTGTTAGTTTTAGCTGATGGTAAGTGTAGGTCATTGGACTGACGTGTACAATATCGATGAACGTCACTATTAATTGTCAGAGTTTCTGTCAGATATTGTGGAGCGTTTCCTTGCGAGCATTTGTGAATCTGATTTACTCTGTGTACAAATCGTCTCTTATCCATAGTTAGCCAGCCCAGCTCATTGATTGTCGATGAAATGCTATCATACTTGCGCTTCTTTGTGACAACTCTGGCAGCAAAGTTCTGAGATCTTTGTACTCTTTGCAGCTCTTTCTTACAGGCATTTCCATAAACTATATCACAATAGTCAAGAGTTGATGTATAGGATACTTTGACTAAGTTTTCGAATATTTTCGGATTCATGCATTTCCTAATTTTAGTCAATTGTATGAGCTTTCCATTACATTTGTTTGTGATACTTTTTATGTGTATATCAATTTCTCTTTGTATATTATGCTTCTAGTTTGGTCATAAATATTAGAAAGAAATGTAAACTGTCATTGCAGACTTGAAGAGCAGTAAATAATCTCAAAATAAGTCGAAATAATAAAAAAAGACTCTTTGGCAAGAATTACGATGTTGCTTAAAAAGTATAGCTCAGAATAAGGGTTTTCAACTTGTCATTTTATACCCTTTAAGTAATGAAAGCAAACATTTTATCATCTTTCAATATATTTCGATCACTGACAAAAGAGATCGAAAAGAAGATTTTATGAAATGTTTGATAATCTAGTTTTGGAGGTTTTTATGTACGAAGAATGAGTACATGACGTGATGGGGCTGATTTTCCGTATAGGTAGGTAGGTAGGTAGGAATATACGGACGATTTTCGTGCCAAAAGTGTAACAATAGGTTTGGCATACCTGAAATAGTTTGCCCATTGAGGCTTTATGACGCAGGCAAAATATACTCTCCTCCGCGAGGCTATAGCCTGCGTGCAGACTCTACAGTGCGGAGGAGGGAAAAGGAGAGGAGAGCAAAGTAGGCAAAGTATCCGTAGAAATCGCGGGCAGTAACGCGATCAGGAACAAGGGACAGAGGAGATTGGGACCACTTCTGATAGCCTACGAGCACAAAAAATATGGAGAAGTTCCCATCCTCGTTTATCGAGCGTATAGCGATGTTGGCTTGTACACACGTAATTTTTTAAGAAACTAAGAAATTCACACAGTACTGAAAGTTTCTTAAAATTATCAGATCTTGAGTATTGAAAGTTTCTTAGCAGTTTCTTAGGAGGTTCCTCAATTTCACGTTGTATTTATGGGCCGGGAATCTCTTGTGCCATCTTCGTGAACTTTCATAGCCTTTTTTATGAAACCACGCCTCTTTTTATACATTACTCAAGTAGTACAGTGTAATAAAGTTCAACAAACGAGCGGAAGTATCTTCTGGCGAAATAAAAAAGCTTCAGATGAAATAAAAAAGGTTCTTGATTGATATTTTCCGGTACTCGAGTTTCTTGATTTTATGGCGATCTGATAGTTGAATTTCTTATAGAAAAGTTACTTGCATGTAAGAACCATCCTTGTTTGGCACTCCGTGTGAGAATATTAAGCTTTTACCTTGTCCAAAACACTCAAAGTTATAAAAATTCACTACGCAGCACGGACCCAGGAATCGTAGTAAATCAACTTTCAAACATCGTTCCTATGTACCAGCATTCTTCGTACATCCTCATAGGGTACCTATTTTTTAAGCGGGAGTACCTTTTTTGGGACACCCGGTATTTTGCCTTTTTTTAAATTCGGTTGTAAGTGCACTTATAAGCGTACTGTTGCTATTTCAAATGCTATATGATAGGACTAATGTATTTGATCTTTAAAAATCAGTTAATTGTTTATTACAGGAAGTACATGATGGCAGCAAATGCTTTTATCCAATTAGGATAGGATAGGCAAAATAAAAGAAGTAGATGGAACCCCGCATATGTTGGATCAAGATTTTATGCAATGTGTTCACATGTTAAAGGTAGATCCACAAGTAAGTGTATTTTGTAAACAGACGTACCCATCAATGCCATTACATTTACTTGTAAGTTACTGGTTCTTGAATATGAGAATTGTAATATATGTACAGGGTGTCTCAAAAATAGTTGTTCGACGTTTGATTAAATATAAAAAAATAACGATATAATGAACGTACTCCATGGAAAGACATTCCTTCCCTAAGATGTTAAATTAATTTTAGACAACAGAATCTTGCAAATCCGTTGAATAATCACGGAGCTACAAGCTCTTGAAGTTCATGTTTATGCCAAAGCTGAAACCAGAGGCTTTCCATAGCATTTGTAGTGAATGTAGCATGGAACTAACCTTTTTCTCGTTTATTTCAGAGCAAACCAATTGGGATTTGGAAAGGATTTTCGATAACCAAACTCTCTCGAACGCTAATTCAAGCTTATGGATGCTTTGAGGAGTTCTGATGAACAAAATTTGTAAAAGCAAATTTTGACAATAGTTACAAGAATTAAATTACTTTCGAAATCCTATTTGGTTCGCTTTGATATTAACAGGAGGTATGGCATTGGATAGCCTTCCTTTACCTCTGTTTTGCAGCTTTTTTGCATAACAAGTTGCTTTGGGGTCTCTGGTTTTAGCTTTCGCAAAACTTTATCTTTAAAGCTCATAACTTCGTGAATTTTCAGCGGATTTGCAAGATTCTTGTGTCTGAAATTAATTTAAGGGCTATCAGGTGGAATTTAGTTCCATTCTACGGTTGTCCTAGGATAAAAGGGATACTTATAAATGTCTCTCACTGTTGAAATTTAAACAAATATTGGCGTGTTTATGTCGGAACCTCTACTGTTATATTTTTGCTGTCTTATATGCCAAGTTCATGACAAGGAACCTGATGAGGAACTTTGGAGCCTCGTTCTGACAAAGAAAGAAAAAACTCCAACCTCAACTTATAACCAGGACTTTTTCCTTATAAACCAATATTTATGATTTCGTTCCAATCCCTATCCAAACCTTCTATCGGAATAAGGACTAAGTAGATGAGAATAAATCTTCTCAAACGTTCTTGGATGTGCCAACTTGCAGACATTTTAATTGCTGACCTGACCTGACCGAACAATTCAAATAGAATTACCACATAGAACCCAGTGCTTCGCTATGCAACTACAACAACAACCAGCTACCAGCGATCAACAAGGACTCATGCACAAAATGTTCAAAAAGTGTTCAAAAACTAAATTTATGAGGCAGCTCTATGTCAACATGTTTATTTAATATTTTATAAAAGAAAAATAATCTTGCTACAATTCTTCGAGCCTCAGGCGATGACCATTGAATGAATGAATGAATGAATGAATGAACGAATGAATGAATGAATGAATGAATGAATGAATGTGTCTGATTAAAATGATAGACATGCACAATGAATAGTGGCAAATTGTTCAGAATAGTCATTTATTATTTAACACATTTTCTCTTTACAGAAAATTGAAGTGCTTGTGATGGGAATTGTTGTCAACTGCAAGAAAGGCGTAGCTGACGACCAAAGAAACATTGCCGCAACTGAAGGTAAGCATATTTTGAAATACCGGGTGACCCACAGAAAAGTGGACCGAGAATATCTGTTTCATAAAATAGAGTAATGGACTGAAATAAGTCATTTAAACGTTTTTGTGTAGCTAAATAACCAGGCTACATCGCTATCATTTTTGCTATTTTTATCGACATCGCAAACTTGCGAAAATAAGGATTTAGTGGAAACAGGTGGTTCTAAAACCCGTAGAGATTCACTAAAACAGGGGATCGATTTAATCAGTGCGAGACAATAAACGAATAAAGAATGCTTTTCGCATTACCTTGGGCATAGACATGTGAGATCGAAATTTCCAGTGCATGCAAACAAATGCTCAATAACGAAAAGAAAAGTTCTTTTCTGAGATAGACGCATTCAATTTGAGTTAAATATTCCCACGATGATATGCTCATTGTGTCGTTGCTCTGCAGGTAAGCGAAATCAATCTCCTGATTTTGATGGTTTTTGACGGGTTTTAGAACTGCCTGTTTTCAATCAATCCTTACTTTCGCTTTTTCTTTTGTTTATTTTATGACAATTTGTAATTTAGTAGTTATATATAGCATATCTTGTATTTATTGTAAATTAGTATAAGTTTTTAGCATGGCCCCCTGTAAATCAGTTTTCTAACTGAGGGGCTACCATGGGTAAAAAAGATAAAATCAAATCAAATCAATCAAATCGCTAAGGTTGACCAAATCTGTATAAATTTTTTGGGACACACGGTAGTTCATTCTCTTAGTTGCTTTACTTTGGATCATACCAAGGGCCTTAGGAAGAGTGTTCAGTAGGCCCAGATAGGTATTATTCAGAATAGAAAACATACCAGGATGGTCTTGGTTGTATCTTTGTTGTTTTTGATTACAAAGTACTTTGTAATCTAAGAAGGGGCNCAATTTGTAATTTAGTAGTTATATATAGCATATCTTGTATTTATTGTAAATTAGTATAAGTTTTTGCATGGCCCCCTGTAAATCAGTTTTCTAACTGAGGGGCTACCATGGGTAAAAAAGATGAAATCAAATCAAATCAAATCAGCTAGTTTGCGATGTCGATAAAAATAACCAAAAATAGCAGTGATGTAACCTGGTCATTTAGCTACACAACAACGTTAAAATCCCTCATTTCCGTCAATTACTCTATTTTGTGTAACAGATTCTCTCGGTTCACTTTTTCTGGGTCACCCAGTATTAGAATTGATTCATTGCAATTAAAGTCACTACTGAAGGTCCCAGAGTGATAGCAGCTTTCTGTAGCTGAATCTGGTGACCTGTATAAATATAGTATTATTATTATTACTATTCAAAGATCATTGCTTTATTGCTAATGCATCAATTTGATCCTCAAGAGTTCGAAATAGTGCGCGCCATCTTCCAGCCTGAAGATGGGAGAAGTATCTCTTGAAGCTCTTGAAACGTCGCTCACATGAGCAAACCTCAGTTTTGTGTCAATTTTCCGCCTGTATCTTACGGCTGACATTGAAATACCGGGTTTCCCAAAATGATGTATCGGCATTTGCCAAATGGTACCATCATGAATTATTCACCGATTTTAATAGATTCGATCTCGAGTTACACAGGTGTTGTTTTCATAATCCGGATGACAGGGAAGCAAAGAAATGAAAACTAGGGTAATCGCTAGGGGATACGCCTGGACCCCCTGTAACTTTGCTTTGGACCTAAATTTGCATGTTAGCTACATGTTCGATGTAATCTCTTGATCAATAACAGTCTAGTATCAAATTTTTTTGTCGATGATCTTAGTGGGAATTTCCCTGCTTGACCAATCTTGCTTATTTATATCTTTGATTTGAAGTATCGGTTTAATTAGATGTGATAAAGTGAACATGAATAGATTGCTTAAGAAATTACAAGATTTTGTAGATTAAGATTACCGCAACAAATACTCTAGTTTGAAAGAACACTAGCTTATTTTTTAAACCAACCCAATTTATGTTATGATAGAAATCTGTTTTTTTTAAGAACAATACACTATGCCTAGTACTGAATCGACAATTTCAAATATTTTCAAATCAACTTTATTTTTATTTATGAATCCCAAGATATTCTATTCAAATAAATAGAACGTGAATTTCAATCAAATATGTACGAAAGGGTCCTTTTTCAGGAAAATTAAATTTCTCTGCTAAAAACTTTTGAGATTTATTTTTATTTTGTTAAGCCAATGACCAAATAACTTTAATTTGGTTACGAAAGCATATCTTGAAGATGATATTTTGAGAGACTGCATATAGTTCTTGTTGAAAACTTGACTAGGCCTTGACTAGGGTTGCATTGGTTTCTTGAAAGATACTCTCCTTTGTGACACGTGTAATTGATCTTTCCCAAGTGACATCTTTTTCAAGGGAACCTTGAGTTTCAACGGAAGCAAGCTATTATCTACCATACCGTTAGTCCGCGTTATTATGCTCTACTCTCAAGTCTATAATAGACCGGGGGGGGGGGGCTAGAATAAGGGGTGGATGGAAAATTTCCCAAATGCTAATAAACGGTGGATCTGGAATAGAAAGGGTAGTGGAAAATCTTCTAAATCTGGATGAAAGGGGAAGTCTGGAATTGGAACACACGAATTTTTTTGACTGTACAGAACATCACAAACAAGTTAAAAATCACAGAAAATTTATTAAAATGAAAAACACAGTTCGAACCACATTTCAGGAAAGATGATTTCACATGTTTGACTTTTCGAGAAGCTCGAAATCAGTAAACACAGTCTGGACTTCCCTGTGTGGCTTTTTCCAACAAATTAATTAGCAGGGGGTAGGGACGTCCATTCCGGACTCAAGAGCGAGGGGCATATCACTTCATAAAGATCGTGTGCATCTTTGGCAAAAATCCCTTTAAAGTCTTATTGTTTTCAAAAATCTAGTACTCTCTTTCGATTGAGTGATGCACCCCTCGCTCGAAACTAAGCTCTGTGAGTTCTGTTTGGGAATGGTTCCGTCTATGAGTTGTTGTAGAAAGTTCACTTGTAAACTCTTTAGCTTCAGAACAGTTTCAAATTATTATTGTTTTCCGAANAAATTTCCCAAATGCTAATAAACGGTGGATCTGGAATAGACAGGGTAGGTGGAAAATCTTCTAAATCTGGATGAAAGGGGGAGTCTGGAATTGGAACACACGAGTATTTTTGACTGTACAGAACATCACAAAATCACAAACAAGTTAAAAATCACAGAAAATTTATTAAAATGAGAAACACAGTTCGAACCACATTTCAGGAAAGATGATTTCACATGTTTGACTTTTCAAGAAGCTCGAAATCAATAAAGACAGTCTGAACTAAGGATTCCCTGTGTGGCTTTTTCCAACAAATTAATTAGCGGCGGGTAGGGACGTCCATTCCGGACTCAAGAGCGAGGGGCATATCACTTCATAAAGATCGTGTGCATCTTTGGCAAAAATCCCTTTAAAGTCTTATTGTTTTCAAAAATCTAGTACTCTCTTTCGATTGAGTGATGCACCCCTCGCTCGAAACTAAGCTCTGTGAGTTCTGTTTGGGAATGGTTCCGTCTATGAGTTGTTGTAGAAAGTTCACTTGTAAACTCTTTAGCTTCAGAACAGTTTCAAATTATTATTGTTTTCCGAAGTAACTATGTCGTATGAGCTTTATATACTCTTGCATAATATTTTCAGGGGAATAATTCCATCGGTACTTATTTAGGCATGGTTTGGGAGTGGTCCTAACTGGTCAACGCAACACATATCTGTAAGAAGTATGGTTCCAACTGGCCGGTCTATTATTTGTGTATCCTTAAAGGGAATAGACATAGCTATATTGAGTGGTCGCTATAAATAGGCTACGAAAACGCCCACGCACCCATTGTGTCTTCAGCTACACAATGAAACGGCACGTGCCAACAGTATCAAATACAATAGAATATATTTTTAACTTGGCCCGGGCCAGCTTTTACCTATGTCGATTCCCTTTAATGTGATTGAGAAGACGAACCTGTTATCAGATGAGTTCTATAGTTATCTCTCAAAAGTAGTGCAAAGAGTTGGCTGTCTACGTGGCAATGATAACTGGCTTATGTAATAAATCTACTTCATTCCATGTATTCTTCATTGATACATTGGCAACATTTTCAATGTGACGGAAAAATTGGTTTTCAAAAGAATATTTCTCTTTTATTTCATCTACATCTCTTTTATACTTAAAAATTATATGCTTCAAAATTCACATAATATCAAAACAACGAAAATGTTTCAAATCAAGCTTTAGGACTTTGTATTCAATCGGCACTTGGAACTGGTATCTTAAGTCTGGTTGACATTAGGTCGTTGAAGTCGCTTGATTCGTTGGAGCAAACGACCGTAACGACCCAAAAGAGCCAAAAGATTGAGAGTGAACGGCAAAATAACAGTGCATCGTGTGAGTTGTTGGGATAGAAACTGGTTCTATCCCAGCCACTCATTCGTTGGGGTCGTCATGGTCGTTGAGTAGTTTATTTTCGCCGTTCACATTCAGTTTTTTTAGTGTTTTGGGCCGTTTTGGCCGTTTGTTCCAACGACTCCAGCAACTTCAACGACCTAATGTGAACCAGGCTTTGACCAGATTTCATTGCGCAGACGGCATAGAGCTCAAATCTTTCAAATCTTTAAAACGGTGGGTGTAAAATTCTATAACATTTTTCTTTGAATTTAATGGCTTGAAAGGAACTTAGGGTACTTTGCTGTAAATCTGCCGTGGAAATATTTTGATATCTTGATTTTTGCAATATGGTGGCGTTTTTATTTTGTTGAAAGAATTCATCGAAAATTGTGAAAAAGTTAAAATCACCGTAAATCCTAAATGATACAATCTTCAAGAAAACAAGTTTGTGAAGGTCTACAATATGGTGACAAGCAGAAATCTGTCACTCTTCTGGTTTAGGATTTCGAAATTTGATGACGTCACAGCCACAAATATGATAAATGCCGCCATTTTGAAAATAATCAAGATATCAAAAAATTTCCAAGGCAGATTTACAGGAAAGTACCCTAAATTCCTTTCAAGCCATTTAATTCAAAGAAAAATGTAAAGGAATTTTACAACCACTTTTTAAAGATTTGAGCCCTATGTTTGCGCAGACCCTACCCTTGTCATTTATTCTTAATGTCTTTATAGACGGAAAGCGTAATTGATGATGATGATTACCCTTACCCCTAAGGTTTTCGCAACCCTAACCCTATGCCCCTTTCTCTGCATCCCGTACCATCTCTTAATATCACCGCTATCTGTTCCAAATCTAAATCTAAACGCACTGAATGTTTCTATACAATCAAATTTTGTTGTCCGGAGAGACAAATAAGGTTGTGGCTAAATTTACGACAAAGGAAAGGAAATAATCTCTGGGACGAAATCGAATAGATATTATGTATAAAAAATCGTCCTTTCTCTCGAAAACACATAACAAGGATCATAGAAGTATTGTTTGACGGTTATCACGGGTAAGCTCCGACAGTTTTTCATTGATTACTTCAATTTCACAGGATGTACCCATATGGCTTCATTAAAATATTCTGTGTTTTTAATTTTTGGATATTTATTTGTGAATAAAAAACACAGTTATTAAGACTACATTCCTTGGCATCCTTTAGTGTTTATTTTGATTAAAATATCTAAACGTTTCATTCTGTAAATCAGTTTTATTTTACCGCCACAGTTTGTCACCGCGACTTCCCACCATTGAATTCAAGCTGATTTGAATGGCTTATTTCTAAACAAAGCTCTGTTCTATGTTCTTTGCTATTTCTCTGCTGTTTTAAGTTTCATTTTGTCCTATTTCAGATGATACGACGCACGGCCTAGCTGTCTGGATCGGGATTTCGACGAACCTTTGATGGAAGATATATTCTCAGGAAGCAATATTTCCTCGTTGAAGATTCAATTTCACAGATATATGTAAGTTTGTTTGTTTTGTTTTCCTGCAATGCTGATCCGATACAGAAACAGTTTTAAGATGATGGAGTATGATGAATTGATATGTAGTAGAATAGCTTCTTGCAAAGGCAGCATTTCATACAAGTTAACCAGGTGAAAATGTGTCCTTTTTGAACGATTAGAACTGAATATGTGGTCGGTCTTTTGACACTTTTATGGCATATCATCATAGCATTCGAAGCACAAATTTTCGTAAGTTTGAACTTTTATTTATTTTCTCTAATGGTGATAAGATACAGGAACAGTTTTAAGATGACGTGTTACTGTGCAACTTCCTGTACAGGCAGCATTTTATGCCAGTTAACCTAGTGAATGCTTCGCTTTTGGATTGTTTAGAACAGAATAAATAGGCTGTATATAGAAACAAATTAAAGGTCTTTATCTAAGGCTAACTTAGACTTTGTTTTCTTAGATTAGCGACGACGATCTACGAGCTAACTAATGAAACAAGGATTCAGAAAATATATTAAAAATTCCATCTATTTTCTCAGATAGAGAGCCTTTTTGAGTGAATATGTGGCAAATACGTTGGTCCTAGTTGTAGAAGGTTTAGAATCACTCACAGGCTTTCAAGTCTACTGAATCCTAAACCTATTACTAGTGATTAAGTTGATTTACCGTGGTATCTCCTGTAGATTTTTCGATCAAGATCGAACTGGAGTGCTTTTCCCGTTAAATGCACAATTCTTCAGTACATCATAAGATCTGCTGGCATCTAATTGGTTTATCAAGGATTCTTGGTAAAACACTACGTGGTTGTATAACTTTGCCCAGAGACTTTAACTTGTCATGATAACCAGTTGCATTTACCTCGGGGGCAAATGATACATTTGCATTTTAATTTTATATTCTTCCATTTCGATTTTATATTCTTTAAAACACGGTAACCCTGTCTGCTAAGGCTGCTTTTTAGGGAGCCGTGACAAAATTTACTATCTACAAAAATACGTCTAAAAAGCAAACAGTTACAAAACTAAAATCTAGAAATAAATACAAGTTTCATGGCATGTAAACAAGACCATAAGTCTTATGTTTAAAACCCCTAAATAGCGAGATGCAGCGAGGCCAACCAGCAACGTTATGCTTCTAATGCTTCATTCCTTGATGCCTTGGTTAAGTCAGGAAACGTGTGAAAGTCTTTTCTTCAAATGCTTGTGCCTGTGCAATGGCCTAGCCTTATCTTATAGCCGATGCGTTGTTTTCAGTTCATTTGAAAGTTCAATGATTGCTTCATTGTCAAGGCTTCCTTCTTGGGTCTTTTATCGGCCGAAATATCCAGATAGCGATACATCTATGTCCCAGTCAGCCTTTCAGCACGCTGATATGTTTTGAATATTCTCAGCCGACCAATTCAAAGTCTTATCTCCTCTTTGGTCCTCTGAAACCACAGACTCTTACTAAAATCAAGGTTAGCAAAGTTTTTTTTCTATATGGATTATTTTAAATTTTCTGTGTGTGGGAGCCTCAAAGTTCCGATGCTTGTAAGTTCCGATCTTTGCCTAGACTTATGACGTGAAGTCCTGTACTCGTTCCATTCCACCATTTGTATTTCCATCAAGTTTGTATGCTCATACAAGCCCAAACAATTCAATTCATCGATGAAAATAGAGCTGATGTAGTCAGTCCGATCTTTGTTTTCTTTTTCAATAGCTAGGCGAAAAGCTTTGATGCAGCTTCTGACTGGCTACTTTCGATTAGTAGGACAGATTATTTTCCAGGTGGCTCTCCTTCAGATATTGTTAAAGATTTTTTGAGAACAGTTCTAGACTAAATTAAAACTGGGTATACAGTAAAACCTAGTTGATTAAGAACCTGCAGGCTGAAAATGTGCAATCAGACTTCCATTTTATAAGAACCAATCCATTGTATTAATTGTTTAAGAACTCACGCTGACTTGCAAAATTGTAGGTTCTTATACGCGGGTTTTTACTGTATTCGAATTATTACTTTTTACCGATTTTTAATTGCTCAAGAGAAGTTGTCTTAAAATGCGTGGGAAGCCTACGCAACCCATAGTCAAGTTAACTTCATTCTAAATAAAGGGAACTTGCGACTATGTTGTGAAAAATCTTTCTCATCGAGACAAGGAGTTCTGTGATATTTTTTATATTTTTGAATTTGATGTCGGGCTTTCATGAATAAGATAGGCAATCTTTTCTCCCGAAAATCTTAGATTAATCTAATAGACGCTTGGGATTTTTCAGAAGTGCTTTCATTTCTATGGCTTTCATTTCTATGGCAACGGAGTTTCTGTTTTGCGAACAGCTGTGAGGTTTTCTAGAACTTGTAAGATGCCATTGTATTTCTATTTTCATACCCGCAAATATGCGATACCATTTTTCATTTTATTTCATTTTCTTCGTTATCTTATTGTGATTGTTAACCTCTCACTTGATTAGCTGTTTTCCAGGGCGTGTTGTCCAAAATCTACAATTCACAATGTACAATACACGTATTTTTCTTTATAAGAAACCCTTACACGAAACTTAACTCTCAGATCGTAAAAAAGTAAGAAACTCAATAACTGGAAAACTATTACTTAAGAAATTTCTTTATTACGTCTGAAGCTTTTTCGCTTACAGTATATCCTTATCTTTATTTGTACCTTATTTAGGCCGAACTCCACTGCAGTAGTTTTTGGTGGGCAACTAGCGCCTTTTTCTAGTGCGCATGCTCTATGGTGCTAGCAAGACGCAGCTATAATGTCTTGTGATAATTTCACCGGGTGACCCGATCGAACATAGATCAAAATTGGCTTGCTAAAATCAATTCTGGCATAAATAGATTTATCATTCCACGATCGTATCGCTCCTCCTATTTTCTTTGTACCTGATGATGGGTTAAGCTCGAAACGTTGTTACTGTTCTCAAGTCTTCGTACATTGTGGTATTTTAAAGGAAATTACTCTTTTATTGATGCAAGCAACGTACAACACTCACAACAGCATTGTTTTGTATCTAAAAAGGATTGTATCAGCGTAGAGAAAAGGCTTATCGGAATTTTGAGATGTTAGCTACTAGTCAGTTTGGCTACCCTGTGCAAACTGAGATGTATCTCCCATAGAAATTAACTTCTGTAGGAACTACCGGGTGTCCCAAAAAAGTACTCCTGTTTGAAAAATCACCAAAATTTGATTACGTGACCGATCTTAAAATTTGTTTTTTTGCAAGTAGATCAAAGACCAAATTATTTTCCCAGGTATAGCTGATTTTTTATTGGTTTTAAAATTAGCAAATTTAGCTCTTTTTAGGGCTGCCTGGTTTTGAAGCATGCTGCAGAAAGCACTGATGATCACCAGATAAATTTCTTTTTGTACCGGGTGACCCAAAAAAAGTACAACTTTTTGAAAAATCATCAAAATTTGATTATATCACTGATCTTGAAAATTTCTTTTTGTGCATTCGTGTCAAGGATGCAACTAATCTTAGACATATTACACAGTCTTGAAATTTCTTTGAATTCGTGGGAATTTCTGCTTTTACAAGCGACCTGGTTTTGAAGCATACTCCAAAATCACAGGAAATTGTTATCAATTTGAATTCTTACCGCGAAATACCACTCAAATTGTTTGCCTACCTCCTTGATAAAGCTCTTTTATCATGCAAAACTGGAAAGTTCATATGAAATCGTAAGAAATAGCCTTTTGGCTAAAAATGGGATATTTTGTGAAATACTATTGCTCAAAACATGTTTTTTCATGCCCCAATTTCGTCATCTCTCTCCCCAAATAATTGAATAACGATCATCTAGCAAATTTATTTGGTCCTTCATACAAATACACGAAAAGAAAAGTTAAAGATCGGTGACATAATCAAATTTTGGTGATTTTTCAAAAAGTTGTACTTTTTTTGGGTACCTAGTAGATTGATCTTCTAGTTTGGTCATAAATGTCAGAAAGAAACACAAAATATCATTGTAGACTTGAAGGATAGTAAACAACTCAAAATATTGACTCTTATGCAAGTTTTACGATGTTGCTTAAAGAGTATAGCTCAGAATATGGTTTTTAAGCTTGTCATTTTATACCCTTGAAGTAACGAGAAAGCAAGTATTTCGTCATTTTTAGATACACTTGGATCATTGCCAAAAGAGACCAAAGATAATTTTATGATAGGTTTGATAATCGAGTTTTGGTGATTTTTTAAACAGGAGTACTTTTTTTTGGGACACGCGGTACCTAAATTTTAGTAATTTTGAAAGTCCCCGAAAATTTAATCATGTAGCTAATCTTAAAGTTTGTTGTGTTTTTGCAACAAAGACTTGCTTGATTCCAGAGATGGATATCACATATTACCGGATAAGTCAAAATTTTACGCGTTTGCCGAAATGTACCGGGTGACGGAAATTTGTGAAAACTTACCAAAATTCGATTATATTGCCGATCATGAAATTTCTTTCTGTGCATTTGTGTCAAGGTTCAAATTAATTGTAGACATATTGCGAAGTCTTGAAATGGCTTTGAATTTGTTGGGATTTGTGCTTTTATGACCCACCTAGTTTTGAAGCATACTCTGAAGAGCATGCGCAAGAGATGATTATCAACATGGATGTTTTTCTGCAGAACCACTTTAATTGTTGCTTATGTCCTTGATAAAGCTCTCATATCATGTAGGACTGGAAATTTCATATGAAATCGCAAAATATTGCTGTTTGGCTAAAAGGAACATGAAAAATACGATTTTCAAGCTCATTAAAGAAACAATGTCTGCAGCTGCAAAGAAATAGTCACTAAAAAAACTTGCGCTGTTTGAAAATTGATTAGAAATTAGGTGGAAGTCAAAATTAACTTAGAATGGAAATTATTGCTTTTCCTTGTAGGGAAAATATTATTAAATAAAGCTTAAATAACGTTATTCTGGCCGGGTTCTTGGCGATAGGTTTTTGATATTATCGTAAATTTAACAGTTTCCTATTCATTTTAAAGCATTACCCATAGCCTAAATATAAGTTTGCAGCCACCTAACACGCGAAAATTGAATTAATTCTAGCCTGTGCGGAGACTGTGACATAAGAGAGGTCAGAATTTGCGCGTAGGCTAATTAGATTGACCGCTCACGTATATTTTTGACGCAAATCCCATAGAAAAAGGCTTTCTTGCAATTATTATTTCAAGGGCAAAACTGCGCACTGAAAATTACAAATACAGGCTCAAATTTAAGTTATGATCTCAGTAAGGCAAAAGAGCGCGACTTTTTCAGATCATTTGGATGGTTTTGCATCATGATTTTTCAAACAATGGATACATTTTCTTATTCTTCCGGTGGTTGAAAAGCGTTTAAGGTACCTTGTATGATTAATTTCTTTGATGTATAATATTATCATGAATGGGCTGCACGTATTCTTTATATGAAACTTGACTCTGGGTTTTGTAGAACGGTTTCTTAATTTTAGGCCCAATTCTTATCGTAAAAGTTTCTTGTATAGTTTCTTAATTTTCCATAAAAAGGAATTTCGCAAGTATTAAGTTCATTGATGAGGACTTTTTGAACCAACAATTACAAGAAAGAACCAAATCATAAACAAAGAAATTATACTTTTTAGAATTATTTGGGTTTGTTGTGCACTTTTTGTTTAAAACAAATTGTAAATCAGAAGCAAAAATTCTTGAAATTTCTCATCTTCAAATTGTGGCGTTGAACTTTAAGTTTTTAAACATTTGGAAGAGGGTTCATAGTGTTGCTTACGTTATAAACAACACTGCTAGCACTTTTTAAAACTTTGAAAAAATTAAAATGCAACAAAAAATTAACCTTCTCTTGCAATATCTACTTGATTTTGGTATCGTTGCTAAACAAAAGACCTGCTGTTTTTGAAGCAACCACTCTGTTGGCTTTCTAGTGCCATAAATCAGCAACCACGTATGTCAGATTGACTCAAGATAGGTCAGAAACTCTGAGCCGAAGCCTATCCTAAGCAACTACATAAGAACGAGACAATTTGCGTCACAGCTCCTCCACAGCAGCTGCACAAACGGGGTGAGGCACAATTTTTCGACACCCTGTAGTGTACACAGGGTTGAATGTCATTGCTTCACGTATTTTCTTACATTTTCAAATCTTATTTATAAACACCTACAAATGTTTTATTTACGTCAATGTGGTTACTGCTGGTTATAGTTCTAGTTGATAAGATAACAAATATCGAACATTCCCATCACGTGATCACATTGATGCATATTAAAGTGCTTATAGTAGGCGTTCATCCTTTTAACAGAATGTGAATAGGTGAAAGCCACAGACATATATTGAAGCCACTGTATTCGAGCTTGGTATGTCAAAACAGATTTGGCCGTTCCTCTTCGCAAATCGTCTTTCGGCCAAAAATGTTTCTCGTAAAAGGGTGCAAAATTGAGGAATTATCTTTCTGTTGAAGTCAAATCGTCCAAAACTTATGAGATATTCAAAAAAAGTATTGGCAATTCCACGGCGATTGTATGCTTTTCGTTTCTAGTAATTATTTATTGTGCGTATATGCACGGCCCACTGTAAATCAGTCCTTTGACTGACGTGGCCACCGTGCCTAAAGAATTTAAAATCAAATCAAATCAAATCAACTCATGTTATTTGCTGTTTTCGAATCTCAGTGTTCTAAGTCTTTCTTACTGTAGATCCTGTAGCTTTAATAGCATCACAAATCGTGTATGTTGTATATCAGCGTATCTTGAAATGGTCACCACAGACGCAACACAATTAAGTTAAATATATTTCACATAGCATTGCTTTTATAATAGAACCAAATTTGCAACTTTATGAAATTATAAAATTTGCAACAAATATTGTTTGACTGTGGCTGCAACTTCATTGCAGCTAAAAAAGGATGCCGATAGGTGCTTGAGATTCAAAACATGCAATTTATACGTCGCTGTGTAATTTATATGTCTTAATAAAGCATGCAATTTGTTGAACAGTTGCCAGACCACATTTTCTGTAAAGACTGTAAAGACCACATTTTCTGTTTTTTGCCAGACCACGGATTGGTATGGAAAGTTGCAATGAAGAAAATACCTGGGTGCCAGACCCACCCGTGGCTCAAAAATAGTATTTCTTTTAGGGGAGCCTAGCACCCTGGGACTTTCTTCATTGCAACTCTCCATACCAATCCGTGATGCTAGTTATGGAAAGTTATATTTATAGTAATAGTTATGGAGCCAGATGGATCCATTCCCGAGTAAACTGCGCCTTTTATAATCAAAATCAAAACGTAATAAAAACTGCTCCTTCGCTAACTACTTTCAAAATGAGACTTAAGTCGTTCTTGAAAGATCAAAGAGGTTGATCTTCTAAACCAACGTTCAGCACATACGTATGACCTCTGAGTCCCTTTCTTTTATAAATTTTCTTTTCTTTTATATAGGATATTAATGTTGATTTGTATTACATAGCAATTCATGTATTAGGTTGGTTTGTTTTTAAGCAGGGCATATTGAAAATCAGTTATGTAAAATTTACTGAATGTATTTAACTTTGTTGAAATAAATCAAAATGAAATGAAACGAAACGAAATATGCGTGTTTTCTTTCTTTTCAGTTCAGTTCAGTTTTCATTTTAAAATTCTCAACATTTCTTTGAACGATTCTGCTAATTACAATAAGTTTCGTAGCCTTGAACACCCCTATTCAATTTAAAAGTGAATCTGTTCAACACCTTCTGTAGAAACTCTGATCGAACATCGAGTTTCCGTTTCAATAATTGCAAAAAGCAATTACATTTAGGTTCTGCGCATCAAGTGGATGGCACTTTGCAATTCATTTCACTTGGTCAACAAATGAGAATTTCATATTATTTGCATATTCATTTCATGTGCGTCGTGCGTCAAGCTTTAGTTTTCATGACAAGGATTTTTGCATGATAACAAAAGCATATTAATGAAAGACCTTTGCAGTAGTCGAATGTTGTGTGAATGTTCACAAGTGTGTAAAGTCTTATTTGAGGTATAAGTAAACATGATATGATGAATAAGATTTATAATGCGACCGAAAATTGCCTACCTAAATTGTAATTACTTACTTACCGTTGAAGCTAACGTGTTTAGCTTTGGGATATTATTAATTCATGTCAAGGAGAAATTGTTTTAGTTTCTTTCACACAGAAATGGAATAACGCCTCCAAATAGGACGAAAGAGCGCTAGCAGGATAAACACTTTTAAAAAGGTTCTAAGCCTTCCGCCTGAGAGACAAGCCTCCCTGTCGGGCAACGCCTACGCCTCCTTCATATGTTCTCCGCAGAGGCTTCAAAAGCTGGAATCTAATCAAAAGTTCTTATTCACTTGCAGATCTGACAGTGCTAATCAAGATGCTGTTGGTCACGTTCCAGCGAATACTTGTGATGCTTCAGGTAAGGCAAACTCATTTCATTACTTTCTTAACGTTAAATTAAATTAAAGACGCTTACAGCACGGGGGCAGCGGGGGCCATTGCCCCTCTGCCCTCAACCAACGAGAGCGACAGTAGCAGAATGTGTCCTTTCAAGTAAAATTCTAATCACAGTGCCTTCAGAAAATAATTTGATATAGCAAGTAAATATTAATACCCAAGCAAATTAAAACAGGAACATTTTGCCGGTTTACTCATGCTCAAAGTCGAGGCTTGTATTACTCCTTCAAAATTACTCTGTTACAGAAATACAACGTCAAGCTCATGATTTCTAGCTTAGGCATCAAATCTTTAAAAAGCATTGCACGAATGGTGTATGCATCTTTCGTTTCATTTAATGTCTTGAAAGGAACTTCAGGCACTTTGTTATAATTGCTTATTGGCAATCTTTGATATCTTGATTATTTTCAGAATTACAGCGTTCTTCTTTTTATTGAAAGAATTCATGATAAAGTTTTGAAAAAATTTAAAATCGTCGTAAATCCTAAATTAATAGAGGAAAAGCGGTATAATCCTCATGAAAACCATAGTTTATGATGGTCTATAATATGGTGGTAAGCAGAAATCTGTAGCTTTTCTGGTTTACGATTTAGCAATTTGAAGACGTGATACCTCAAAACTGGTTGAAACACAGAAAACGCTGTAATTCTAATAACCTGGATATCAAAGATTGCCAATAAAGAATTATATCAAATTATTTGGAGTTCCTTTCAAACCATTGAACCAAACGAAAGATGCATAAACCATTCGTGCAATCTTTTTTTAAGATTTGATGCCTATGCTATGTTTACTTTCACCAGAGTTGTCGCCAATGGTCTCGACAAACGTCACTCGTTTCACCAACATTTTCCACCTGTTTACAAAATATTATAGATGCTTGAGAAGGATATACGATGAAGACTAATATACAAAGTAGCATATTATATATGTAAATGTGGTGCCGTTGTCATACATTTGGGCCCCTTACCCTTTTGCCGTGCAGGCGTCTGTGAATTCAATTATATTAAACTAGAAGTAACGAATCGTTAATGAGTGCGCGCATCCTGTTTCTAAATTTAGTAGAGATGTGCTCCACGATGTGTGCCAGAAATCCTGTATGCAGAAATGGAAGTTGACCAGAAATCCTTTGGGGATGACAGATTAAAATCGAAAAAATGTTTCAAAATAGAAACGCGATTGTGGAATTTTTCAGATTCTTGTGATTCCTATTTTCGTGATTCTCCGTAATTTTTTAAATTTTGCCAGATGATATTGCGAAGCTCTTGTGGTTTATTGAAATTTAACAACAAACAACTTTAAAGACCCATTGCTAACCTAGACTGCGTCACAGCCCATAACCAGAGGGAGTTATGGTCTATGTGATGGACTCACTTTTATTGTCCCATCAACTTCAGTATAAACAAATTAAACAAACAAAGAGCTAGACAAGCCAATATCATTATTGACAAGAAGACAAACACGAGCACAATAAACTTCAATGACAAAGGAAATGTGGCCTGCGAATCATTGAATTTAAAATAACCAGTGGTTAAAGACAATGAATAGTAACAAAGGAAAACAATAGACATATGCGTGGACATCAGAGAAAAGTGGAAAAGTTCGTGGTTCACTTTAGTAAGCTTGCTCCTTCGTCGCGCGCAATGACAAGAAGTTATTGCCAGTTTCAGTCTATGTTATACCCCAGACTATTAAACATAGGTACATGTGAAATACACAAAGCTTCGCTATCGTGTAAGAATTGAAAGTTCATAAAACACGTAGACAGAAGATCATGATGCTTTTTTAAAAGCTTTGACTCGGAATTTTTTTCGTGATATATAATCGGCTAAAATAAGCAAAACTCAAAAAGTACATCTACTGTGCCTATCATGGCGGGAATAGACACTACGTCATCGGAGTTCCCACCATGAAAGGCACTTACAATACAAAATAACACTATTCAAAAGAATTTAATTCAAGTTATAAACGGGGTGAGTCAGAAAAACATTTACACCTTTGAAAACCTGTAGTTTTGGAAGTATTCATTAGATTTCTATATATAACTGACTAACCTGATGCCGATTTTCGGCCGAAGAAACCATAAAAGACCAACTATTTCTTTATGATTCAAGGGATCCGTGTCGGGCGGGCGGCTGATCGGCTGTTTATCAAATAGCCTCAGTTTTTCCTTGTCCAGCAATCAGGCTTTTAGTCTGGTATATTTTTCTTTCATCTGTAATTTTTTCTTGTGTATTTAATTCCTTAGTAAATTGTAAGTGTCACTCATTGTGGGAACTCGCTGACTACGTGTCCTTTCCTGCAATGAGTGGCACAGTAGTTATATTCTGTTCTATGTATTAGTGTTTGTTGTTTTAATTGATATAAAAAGATTTCTATAAATTGATAATATTTCTGTAGGTAACATCTCAACTTAGATTCGAAAATTTAGTTTGTCAAAATCGGTTGTAATTTTCTTCTTAAGTTACAAGGAATTTTAGAAAAACGTTTCATTTCACTCTTCAAAATAGGTCTATAATCAAATTTGCTAACAATGCAGCCTTATGATAACAGAAGATTGATGTAAAAAGGCTGAATGACAATCCTCAGTGTATAAAATTATGCAGCAGACTCTTTAGCGTTGTTAGCCAGTCAAGGCTGGTCTTGATCGATCAAATTCACTTGACGAGTTCTCATTAGCGGTCACGTGCTGAAACACAAAAAGTTCAACAGTGCACTGGTGGAGATTTTTACTATTCTCTAGCCGGCTGTATGCACACTTCCAAAGCTACAAAACTTGAAAGAATTCAATATTACGGTTATTAAAATCTATCTAAGAGAATGAGAAAGACTATATTAAACCATCTAAATTATTCATTCGGCCTATTCTGCATATATTATTTTGGTGTTAAATGCGTTCCTTCGTAAAGCTAAATTTCACTTTGCTCTTAAAGACATAATGAGACTTGCAAACATTGATTTTTGAAAGCGTGATTTCTTGGTTGAAAAACCTTGTGAATTGGTGCGAATTTATTTTAAGATTAAGTCTAGTTAATCTTATGATATATGATATAAGATTAAGTCTATGATTGTTAGCATGCTGAAAGGTGGATTTAACAAGAGAGGCCCTAGGATAATTACCTATCGTGACTATAGCGCCTATTGCNTTTCTGTCCTTGCTCGAATTTGCCCAATTGTGTCACGTTCGCGAAGTGAATACTGGACCTGTTGAAGTGGTGGCATTGGGTCCCTTGTGTAGTCCGGTGTTAAATTGTTTATGATTTTATAAAACAATGTAAGACGTCTACTCCATCTGCGGAGGCTTAGAGATTCCCATCCAAGATCAAGGTACAACTTTTCTCGAGACGTTCCCCTCCAAGCTCCCGTTACAGCTAGGGCAGCGGAGTATTGAACAGACTCTAGCTTCTCCATTAAACTTGATAAGGTAGTACTACCAGTGAAGTCACATAGTTTTGGTGGATTATGGTAAATAACATCTCCGTAATCTAAGTGGGGTCGAACATAGAGCTTGTATAGTTCATTTAGGGTATGCCTAGGCAGATATCTTGAGAGGAATCTCAACATACCAATACCTTTCCTTGTCTTTGAGATAGCTGCTTTTATATGAGCAGAGAAAGACAAAGTCACGTCCAAGGTTATTCCGAGATGTTTATGTTCATCAACTTTCATGACGGGCATGTTGTTGAATAGTAGTACTGGGTGATCAACCTCCGATTTTTTCTTTGAAAAGATTAATTCAACTGCTTGTTTCCGTGGATCAGGGTTAAAGGACATCCTCCAATCACGAGCCCACTCCCTCACCAACTCTAAGTCGTGGTTCATGTCATTGGCAGCTGTGTTCGAGTCTTGAACTATAGTGAACAGTGACGTATCATCTGCAAAGAGCTTTACGTTGCACCTTAAATTGTCAGACAGGTCGTTTATGTATACGAGGAAGAATAGGGGTCCCAATATAGATCCTTGGGGGACACCGGCTAAGATATCCCCCCAGTTAGAAGCCTGCCCATTCAGAACAGTTCGCTGCTTTCGATTTTTAAGAAAACTTTGAATAAGTGGTAGAAGTTGTCCGGAGACACCGCATCGTTTTAGTTTGTATATGAGGCCATCATGCCATACTCTATCGAATGCTTTCGAAATATCGAGATACACAGAACGAACATCAAGGGGTGGATTACAATCGAAGGCTGTAAATATTGTATGCGTTATAGAGATCAATTGATTGATTGTTGAGTCGCCTGGACGAAAACCAGATTGATTCGGGTTTAGCAGTTTCAAGGAGACAAGATGAGAGTACAGAGAGTCAAATATGAGTTTTTCAAGGATTTTTCCAAAGATTGGTAAAAGAGAAATGGGACGATAGTTCCCCTTGATATTTTTTTCATTCTTCTTATGAACAGGAACTACGTTCGCATGTTTCCATATTTCGGGAAATATGCCTCTTTTCAAACAGTTTATAAATATCATCTTCAGAGGTATAACCAAAGTAATATCACACATTTTTATCATCCTCACAGAAATCTCATCCCAGCCATGTGCTTTGTTAGGATTGAGTGATCTAATGATTTTCAGTATTTTTTCTTCAGAAATGCAAAAATCATTGAGTAGGATGGTAGTTAACGGTGCATCCTGTGGGATTTCACTACCTGTATCAATTGTCGTGCATTGGAGCAAGAAATAATCATTAAATATTTGTGCCTTCTCAGTAAAGTCCGTTACGAATATATCATTTTCTAGAAGTGGTGGTATTACAGGGATCTTAGCTTTGTTTAGTATAGTGTTGATTAGAGACCAATAATTTTTGCTGCCTGTACCAGGATTGGCTAACGTCTTTCCGGCCCTAAGAAAATAGTTTTTCTTAGCGTTCTCAATTAGTCTAGAACCTTCTGATATCATGTTCTTTATTCCATCAAGTTTGTCGTTTGGCTGGCCATTCTTCACGAAGTTTTTATACGCATGGTTTTTTTTCCTCAGAAATTTCTTAATAGTTTCTGTTATCCAGGGTGCCTCACGAGGCCTCATAGTTTTCAATTTATTCGGTATAAAGTTAGAGAAAACGTTCAGAAGGACTTCATTGAGCGATTCAACTTGCTCGTTAGGACATGTAATATTTCCAAGATGCTCGTGCCAGTCAAATAGGTCAATGCTGCTCTGAATCGCCTTAGCATTAGCTTTATCATAGTACCAAACCCTACGAGTGTAAGGGGGCGGTGCCAGGTTAGAGACAGATAATTTTCCATAAACTATTTGATGATGACATTGCCCATGCAGAGAAGAATGAACACCGGATTCAATAAAAAGGTTAGGCTGATCAGTAAAGACCAAGTCGATACAAGATTTAGAATCTCCCATGAAATGGGTTGGTTCTGAAATCAACTGATAAAGACCAAGATCTGATGTTAACGGCTCAAACAGTTTTCCTTCATTATTTTCTATTTCATTTTCCCACCATTGAGAGGAGCGACAATTAAAATCACCGGTGATGACAACACAGAAGGGATTTTCGGCAGCCATTTTGGATAACATCAACTCGAAATTTTGGGTGAAATCGTCGAATTCAGTTTGGTTCTGACTTGGGCTTCTGTAAATGACGACAAAGAAGTACTTTTTCCTGTTCGATTGAATCTCGCAGATAATGCATTCAGGGAGAGTTACCAGGTCAAAACGCTCGTTGGAAGGAAGACTGTCTTTGATATAGAGCCCTACACCACCCCTTTTAGTATTTTGCGGATGGTCATTTCTAATGAATGTGTAGCCATCTAGTGCCAGTCTATCTTTATCAACGGTACTGTCAAGGTGGGTCTCAGCAATGCCAATCAAATCATAGTTATAAACAGAATTGTATGCTTCTATAAGAGAAACTCGTAGAAAATCATGCGCGGTGATACTATTTAGATTCCAACAGCAAAAATCAAGGGTACCTGGACCGGGATTTGTCTCTATATCACCACTGAGCTGGATAGATCTAAAAATAGTCCATTGTGTATGGAGCGTGTAGCATGTTGTACATACAATATAAAAATATGCATAAGCAAAGAGGAGTTTCCGAAGACCATAGTGTTTATTACGTACGAGAAAAATTACGCCTAACGGGACTCGTTTGAAGAGTTCGATAATTGTATAGATGATCACCTTAGTAAGGTAATAAATGCGACAGAACAAAGGCAGGAAACTAATGTGTGGTTTGAAAGAGTGCACTCCCAGAAACTGTATCATTACCGTTAGTGGTAGGACAAGCATTGAAATTGCGATAAAAGTACAGCTAAACCAGTACAGTATAATTTAAAGATTTGAAAAAATACGGAAAACGGCTTTATGCCTTTGCTTACTCGGCACGATGTCTTGACGAAAAAGTTCATCAATTAGAAAAAAGCTGTTTTTTCGTAATCGTAGCCGAATAGTATTTTTAGTGCGTTGATAATCGAGTGCGATTTTGCTGATAGCTTAGTGCATTTTTTATGTTATCGTTGTTATGATAAAATAATATCTTACGACACATGGCCCACAACTAAACAGCCAAAATTGAAGTTAATGACTCTCAAGCCTGGTTTCCATATGATCGTTCGTGTCGTTCCCATCGCTCCCGTCGCTGAAAAAACGTACCAGCGACCGTAGCGACACGAATGATTTGATGGATCACTTTTCTACCAGCGATCGTAACGACGCGAGCGACACCCTGTCCAGCGACGCGAGCGACTGCCAGCGATCGAAATTTTTGAATGGAAATCACGTTCGTGTCGCTGAAAACTTTACCAGCGACGGGAACGACAGGAACGATCATATGGAAACCAGGCTTTCATGACCATATCAAAAACAACTTGTAAATTAATTATATTGTGAATTAAGAACCCTGACCCGATACTCATGGGTGCAGTATCTTGCGCAATGGGGATTTTGGACGGGGAGCAGTGGCGGCAGCAATGGTTGTCGTTGTTGTTCTGTCGGCCGGGGTTTCTGTTGTTCAGGATCATGCGCCTATACTGGCCTGATATCCAATGTGAAACAGGGTCTAGTATTTATCAGTATTTAATCGTTTATGTGTAGCATTTTGTAGTTGTTTATTTAGTTATTCATTAGTTGCATGTCTTTATGTAATGGCCATGGGGTAGTCACTGTCTTTTTGCTCCCTGTGGTTTTCCTCCCTGTAGTGTTTTGTAAAGTAACTGATAAGTAATGTCTTAAGTAGCTTGTTCTTGTAAAATTTTATTTGAATATAGGAAAAAAAAGAAGGAACCCTGAAATAGTTTCCCACGAACAAGGGCAGATTTTGTAGCAACAGCATCCTTTTCTGTTGATTGACACACCAGTACAAAGAGATTAGCCATAGCAGACCAAGGGATTTGTACGGCCTATTAGTCAATCCGCAAAAAAAATTAAAGGAAGCTGCCTGCGATGCTCTGAAACGTGGATGGCTAACTTATGCGTTGTGCATGCGAGAAGGGGCTGTTATGAGAAGACGGGAGTATAAATCGAAAAAAAGGGATATTCAAAACATCTGCCGACGGAATTTCGTCATCTAATTCAGAAATCCTTCCAGAAACATTTAATGCTTAGCTCCTGAATTAGATACATATATCATTCTATACTATTATCATGTCTCAATATATACTCATGTCTGCTCTTAATTGTTCTCTTTTCGCATGCTTGTCGAGTGAGTTAGCTACAGATGCTATTGTTACAAAAGCAGCCTATGCTTATTGTGAAGCTCTGTAAAATTGAAATTATCTTCCTTTGTTTCAGATGTTGCTTCGATTTTCAAGAGGTAAGGTGTTCTACTGTTAACGAACAATTGTTTCTGTGACCGTAGCTGTAAATATTATGATTGAAAGGTTTATCAGAGTACGGGAACCTTTTTTCGATTAGGGAGTGGCAGTCAGATAACGTCTGTTAGATTCAAATTATAATGAAATAGATACTGATACGGTTGGTTGAATTCATTTTAAGGCGATAATTTGCTGGTCGGTTTGATCTTTTTCGATTCTCTTCTGGAAAAACGTTCACCTTTTAAAACTTACAACCTTGTAGTACAAGTATATACTTTGAAACTAGAAGAGACTCGAAGGATTTTGCAATTCGTCTATTCGGAAAGTGTCGAGGAAGGGTTCTAGAAAGATAAATTTCAAGGTTTGAGAACAAACAAGCGTCATATGTGAATGCAAAAAGGACGTGGTCCAGATAATTTTCCCGACGGCTCATAACCCTGGACGCCTGTCTCCATCTGTTCTCTACAGAACTTGGTGGTTGTCGCTAGACATATTACCTGAGCCCCGTGTTTCCCTATATTGCTTCGGTCAACAGAGACTCATATATTACTCTGAAACACTTGACCCTATTTAAGGCCTCGCCACATGAACTTGTGGCGGCATTCAGCCCGCGAGATTCGACGAATTCCATTCTGAATCAAGCTTCAATCGACAGAGTGAATGTCACAATACTTACGTATGCTAAGGTTTTGTCAATTACTGTGTACCGAATGAGATTTTTGCTGCATTTCGTTTCTGCAAGGTGATAGCTAAGAATGGGCGTAGCCAGGGCCTTTTTGACTGTTTCATTGAGGAAAGTTTACTACAGGGATACCAGGGACTTAGGTAATGAGTCTAGGTTTTGCCGCAACTGAGTGTTGTTTATTGCTAGTTTGTGAAATTGTAATTTCTTGTTTCAGCTTCGAGTGAGCAAACCATAGCTTGCGAAGTAAATTACCCATGGCGATTTATTGGCGAGGATATCTGCTTCATAGATGCATCTGATATGACGTATCATGATGCAAGAAAATATTGCCGAGCTCTTGGTCAAGGCATTGACCTTCCAGTCTTGAAAAATGTAAAAACAATCAACTTTGTGAATAGCAAAATGGTAGCTATCAACAAACCGAGTACTCTCTGGCTTGGTGCGAAAAGGACGACGGTATGACGAGACGTTTTATTTTACTCTAAGTTATTTGCAAACCTGTGAATGGAGCCCAAAGCCATGGCCAAACGAGCACACATTACGTGCTGAAACTTTGAGATTTGCTTTTCAAATAGAGTGTTTATCCGTTTGGCAACGTCGTAAAACATTGCTTGACAAGTTCTTTTGCTTGTGACAAACAGAAAATGCTTTTGATCTTTTACTAAGACATTCCCCAACGAATTCTGCTCAATTCTTTTTCAAACGCGAAGGCAAGCAAATGCAAATCTCAATATTTTTGCAAACAATGTTGACATCTTTGGCAAGGGCTCAAGGTTCTGTCCATACTCAGACGTTTTCATGCTTTTTCAAATAAACTCGACGTCGATTTGCACTTTAAGTTGTCCATGCAATAATTTTTTGAACCTTCATACCGATTTTAGGCTCCAGTCAATTCCATATGTATATTTGCCATGCTTAGATTTGTTTGACTTCCGCCAGTTTCAATTTCTGAAAGTGTTCTTTTTAGTTACCTGAAATTACCCAGGAGAATCTTCAGCCAGCTTCAAGTAAAAATGGCATATACAAAGGTGGGATCTGCAGATATCATTAAAGCTAATAACGCTCGAAATTTAGGAGTTATTTTTGATAGTAACATGACTTTGGAAAAACACGTGAACAGAGCATTTTACCAGCTGAAACGTATAAGATAAATTAGACATTACTTGTCACGGGAAGCTGCAGAGCAACTAGTTCATTCATTTGTGTCATCTACTATTGATTACTGCAATTCATTAATGTATGGATGTACGAAGAATTTGCTAAACAAATTACAAAAGATACAAAACTGTGCTGCTCGAGTAGTGACAGGAGCCAACAAGTTTGACCATGTAAAACCTATTCTTGAATCGTTGCATTGGCTCCCCGTTTCATCAAGGATAGATTTCAAGATTGCCCTTCTTACTTACAAATGTTTGAATGGACTAGCTCCACAGTACCTAGCGGATCTCCTTGTGCCATATAACAGTTCTAGACAACTGAGATCCTCCAACAAATCTATATTAAAAGTACCAACAACAAAAACAAAAACCTTTGGCAGCAGAGCGTTTACGTATGCAGCACCAACGGTATGAAACGCACTTCCAGAAAATGTAAAGAAAACCAACAATGTTGAATCATTCAAAAAGCTCTTAAAATCACATTATTTCAAGATAGCATATGGAAAATGACGCTTTGGATTGTTTTTTCCCCTTATTTTCATGACATTTTATATGCACCGTTTTAGATTAATTTTTGCTTTAGATACCGTATTTTAGGTTCAGGTTTTAGGTTTAGGTTTTAGATTTTAAAGGGACATTAAGAACTGTAAGATTGTAAAGCGCAACTGAGTACTTTAGTATGGGGGCGCTATATAAATTATGCATTATTATTATTATATACCTGTGTTCAAATCCTTAACTTTTCTCGATGATACTGCTCTATAAACACCATCAGGTGTGTCAGTAAAGGTATCGACGTTTGCCGAAATAAACGATCATGAGCCGTGCATCAATTTAAATGAATCACTTGCTGATTTTTTTATTTTTTTTATTTATTTTTTTATGAAAAAGGTATCTAGGCCAAGAAGGCCTCTACCCTTGTACAAAACAACTATAAGTTTAAACTACAATACAATGAGCAAATATCAGCGATAAGCGCAAACAACGTTAATCTAATAAAGCGAATGATACAAATGGCAAAACGAAGGTAAACAAGTTAACTTGCATGTGAATCGCAGGACGAACAATAACTAACTTTGTGATTTTGATTTCTGTTTCAAACTTTTCGACACGAACGTTGCTACCCAGTTAAGGTAGTCCTTATCCTCTTGACTTAAGAGCCAGATGAATTTATTCCAAACGCTTAGGTGCTTTATATTAGGATATAACTTAGCCACATTATAGTGGAAAGGTGCCCACCGTAAGTGAACATACGACAAAATTTCTAGCCCTTGTACAAGCATTTTCATAAATAACTGCCAAGCCAAAGTAGAAAATTTAACTTAGCTTTTCAAATCAATCTTCAAACTCTAGAACAGTATGATCGAATTTAGTATGATAGTATGGTAGTATATGTATATAGTATATGTATATAGTATATAGTATATAGTTTATAGTTTATAGTTTATAGTATATAGTATATAGTATATAGTATATAGTATATAGTATATAGCATATAGTATATAGTATATAGTATATACGACAACAGACAACTACAAACAACTCTATTTACCAAACCAACTGGCACACACAATTACCTACACTATAAATCAGCCCACCCTAGACACCTCAAGAACAGTTTACCTTGTTCACAAGCACTTAGACTCAGAAGGATATGCACAAAAGACGATGAATTAAGCAGCAACTGTAAACAAATGGAAGAAAATTTTCTCCACCGAGGGTATCACAAAGAAATTCTTCAAGAACAAATCCGTAAAGCCATCATAACCCCAAGAAATACGACATTAAAGAAAGTTTCAAAGGAACGATCCACGAGAATCCCCCTAGTAACCATGTTCAATTCTACACTCCCCCAAATTGGTAAAATCCTAAGAGAAAGATGGGATAATATAAAGCCAAAACTGAAGAAAATCTTTTCGGAACCTCCGATCGTTGCATTTCGGCGATGCAAGAACCTAAGAGAAATAATTGGCAGTAACACCATTATTAACAATATAGTTTTAAGAAAAAAAGTAAACAAAAGAACGGCCAAATATTGCTCACCATGTAACACCAAAAGAAGCCTATGCTGCAACCATGTCATTAAAACTAATTCATTCACTAGCGTTAACACCCAAAAAACATACAAAATCTTCCACGAATCAAACTGCAGAAGCATGAACGTAATCTATCTTCTTGAATGCATCCGCTGTAAGAAACAATATGTTGGTAAATCTGAATGGCCTTTCAACTACAGACTTAATAACTACCGTTCTCGAATAAAATCAGCGCAATATGATAAGCTCCTTCCGGTAGAAAAGCACTTCAAAGAGCAAAATCACGTCTTCGAAAGAGACGCAAGATTCACAATAATCGAGAAAATTGAAAAAGAAAGCGTCGAAAATATGACACATTTATTAGAAACACACGAGGATAACTGGATAAAACGACTGCAGACTCTTTCCCCTAAGGGCCTGAACAATAAACTCAACCATCCTGACAAATATTGATCTCAAAAAACCCCCCAAAATAACCCATGGATAGGCCACTTTTTCCGTTCGCAAAATTATGCAATACTTTGTTCCCCTGTGGCCTATCATTTTCTGCACATAAAACGTAATATTCAACTTCAATCAAGGATTCATATGACGCATTATTTTGGCGTCACGTGACTTCTTTAAGGCCACGTGACCTCATTAACGTCACGTGACCACTAAAAAGGCTATAAATAGGCTTGCAAGCTTGTAAAAATTCATTCTCCTGACGATGACCACGGAGTCGAAAAGCGTCGAGAATAGCTGAAGAGAATAAAAGAATTAAAGAACTTCAAATCGTCTTTTTAATTTGTGTACATCGTATATAGTATATAGTATATAGCATATAGTATATAGTATATAGTATATAGTATATAGTATATAGTATATAGTATAGTATGATAGTAGATTTTGTTTTCTAAGATAGCCTTGCTACTATAAGACGGTTTATAACTCATTGAAATCGCTATTTAATTCACGATCGTTAATTCGGTAAATGCCAATACTTT
Organism: Aurelia aurita; assembly: GCA_004194415.1. Classification (NCBI taxonomy): domain Eukaryota; kingdom Metazoa; phylum Cnidaria; class Scyphozoa; order Semaeostomeae; family Ulmaridae; genus Aurelia; species Aurelia aurita. The sequence continues at coordinate 632,988 of REGM01000080.1, read as the reverse complement.
AGTTGGCTCACCTGGCTTACTGAGCAATGATCATTTCTCCTATTTTTCAGGGAGTTGATTTCACATGGGTAGATGGGACTGTGCTGAAGCATAACGACTCTAACTGGTGCGCAGGCGAACCAAATATGAGTGGTAGATGCGCAGTTTTATGGAGCAGAACCAAAATAAATGAAGATGGTATTCAACATCGAGCATTTGATGATAATCGGTGTGGAACCACCAAATTAACAATATGCAGCTGCAAAAGAGGTAAGATTTTGAGCCAGGGCTGAAAAAGTAAGGGAGCACTCGATTTTTTATCGATGTAAACATCGATGTAAAATAAAGTTACAACAGCAACAGCAACAGCAACAAAGCAGTGCTCGCAGGGAATGCCACGATATCCCGATATCAAAATTATTCCACAGGAAGTTTTGGTCAAAACATTTTACAAAACACAACAAAATATAAATACAACAAAATATTTGACACTATCAAGCAAGCATTTACTTGCAGGAAATTGTGCTTCCATCCGTTCCACTCACAGAAAGAAAATTATTTTTCCCACCTCTGTTTAGAGCTATCGAGACAGAGCAGAGTAGAGTAACGGCAGCTGCAACAATAACATCCCTTGCATTTAATTGACACATTAATACAAAGCTGTTAGCGATCGCAAACAAAAGGATCTCTACTGCTTAAGAGCCAAACCGCAAATGTAAATAAAGCAAGCAGCAAAAAGACTCTCTGAAACCAGGATGGCTAACTCACTCAAGCTGCATGTGAAAAAGGGGCTATTGAAAGAATACGCGAGGATGTATTAAAAACAAACAGAAATCCAAAAATAAAAACGTTTGTCGCCGGAATTTTATTTATTCAATTTAAAAGCTGAGTATTGCTAGTGTTTGAATAAAATACAAACATACGAAAATTATAATGCTTGCTAGATACATAAAATGCCCGAGACAAGTGGTAGAACGATTCTTCTTTCGATATATGCTCATATCTTTGCTTAACAACCCCTTTTCGCATGCACAACGAATGAGTTAGGCATCCAGGTTTTAGGGTATCTTTTACTTCTTGACTTATTTAAATTTTGCTGCCTGACTAATAGACAATAACGCTAAAGATGGCGGCCGTGCAAAGCATGCTGGTAAAAAGCTCCCTGACGACCACCTAACGACATAAAAATTTTGGTCTGCCGTTTCAACTAGCTAGCTGTGGCAAAGTTTGGAACAAGTAATCAATGTAAACAAATGGGAGAGTTTTTTAATTCGAACGCGAATCTTTTAATTAGAACTTCAATTTGAATCAAAACTTTACTTTTTCTGCTTTGGAAAAGTTTCCTTTCGAACCATGTTGCATTCGAATTCAAAGTCGATTCGAATTCAAGCAAGTAGTCGAAACGGCAGACTGAAATTTGTATGTCGTTAGGTGGTCGTCAGGGAGCTTTTTACCAGCATTTTACCAGCATGCTTTGCAGCAAAACGCAACAGAGTCTTTGTGGCCGCCATCTTTAGCGTTATTGTCTATTGGCCTCAGAAATCCTATTGTTTGCAATTGCTAATCGCTTTGTACTGGCGTGTCTATCAAAAGCAAAGGGTTTTAGTGTTACTTTTGATAAGACAAAGAGCCAGGTGTCAAAACCTGTGCTAGATTTTAAGAAATGAGAATTTAAACAGTTTGCAGTGCCTTCTATTTTCACAGGTAAAGTAACTGAGCGGAGATAAAGCAATCTGGTCTAAAAAATAACAAAAGAAGGTCACTCACCATTTATTGTCCTATTGTTCTATCATCTACCGGGTGAGTCAGAAAAAATGTGGGGCGTTTAACAAGCCACATTTTGGTGAAAAGCAAGTCAAATCGGGTTTTTTAAAGTTTTATATCGCAGAAGAAAGGCTAAATTAGTTAACAGAAATTTAGTTTGTTAAAATCGGTCATTTTTTCCCATAAATATTTGTAATTTTGTGATATAGTTATTTTGGTGAAAAGGTATCGCTTTTATAGAATTTTTTGCTTCCAAGCAATGACACTAAAATTAGTAGTCCCCTTACGAAAAATAAATGAAAATAGTTTTTCCTTTTGTGCTCTAACACAATGCAAACATTGTATCAATTTTTTGGTAGAGAAAAAGTATGTTTGTCATGGTTTTGAAGTCCACACGTGCATGGATATGAATTTAATTGAAGGCCTATTTTAGGAATCTTATGAAACACGATTTTACTAAAATCGCTCATAATTATGGAACGGAAAGACCGATTTTGACAAACTACAATTTTTATATCTAACTTAGCCTTAGTACTATGCAATGAATTTTTAAAGAAACGGATTTGTGAGAAAATTGCATCAATAAAAATTGGCAAACACCCCACGTTTTTTCTGACTCACCCGGTATAGAGAACAAATTCTTCAATCATTATGCAAATCAGGCAATTTTTCATGCTCCATTTTTAACTCCGTTCATTTGCTTTAAACAGCCTTTGGTCAAATCATGGGCTTTAGGAAACTCTGAATTAAAAATTAGATTTTCCGATGATACATGGAGTATTTTCTTCTTTTTTATTTCAATCGTGATATATCGAGGGCGAAGCGCGTGGCAGAGTGACGTGACCTAGAGCCATTATGCCACTCAAGCGGAAACTCCGTTCGTTTTGCCACACTTGAGTGGCATCATGAATCTCCGTCACGTCATTCTGCCACGCGCTTCGCCCTCGATGTATCACGATTGAAATAAAAAAGAAGAAAATACTCCATGTATCATCGGAAAATCTAATTTTTAATTCAGAGTTTTCTAAAGCCCGTGATCAAATGGGGAGATTTTTTAGGACACCCGGTAGTTCACAGAAGTTTAACTTGTTTGCAATCTTTAAATAACGTTTCCTATTTTTCGTAGGTTATGTTAACAAGACTTCCGTTGGTGTCTTTTCAAACATCAACAACACTATTGCACTTTTCAAACAGTCTCCATTACTTGCTCCTTACCAAGATGTATTTCTGAAGGTAATATTAAGTCATTATCACTAAAACTTAACTTTTTATCTACTGTTTGAGATTTCATACAACAAGAACCCAGAGATCAATTAAAGTCTGTCTCAAATTAGATGTCATGTGAAAATGCCTGCGAATAAAAACAATTGAAGAGTTTTGAATGAGCAATTTTGCGTTTTCGCAAATCTCACGTGGGTTTCATCCTAGTTATCGCAACTACTAACTTAACTGTTACATTCTCATTGCTCAAACTTTTACATGCGCAAAAACTGGACTAATTGAGCTAAACTGGGGAACAAGTTTTAGAGGAGTTTTCATAAACCGCATTTTTTGCTTCATATTTCTTTGAAACCCTAAAAAGTGTTAAAATTTTGGAATTTTTTTACGAAATCGGATGCAGTGACGAGAAAGATCCTGACGAGTAGATTCCGAAAATGTTTGCCATATCTGGTCAGGTTATTGACGAGTTGTTATAGGCTAAAGTTTGAGTGCTCCCGTAGAAATCGATTACAGTTGTCCCCAGATTATGAAGACAATGATACTAGCTTTAGCGGTAATAAATAATTCTGTCCGTAAAATTTAATGCTCACGGAAGTTTCAATTCGAATGGGAAATACAGACTTATCATTATGCAGATAATTTTGTTGTCCAGCATTAAGCTATGCTCATTGATGAGAACTGTCATTCGAAAAAGGGCATCTTCAGGAAAAACTGCGTTTAGTCTATTCTTCTGAATGGAAGGCATCTGTTTCATTACGCCTTCATAGCACAGTTAACAACTTGGGGAGCTCTTAGCGAAGTCTTTTGATACAGAGCAATGTCAATGAAATGGCTGTGTGCCCCAGACAATCGTCATTTATCAGTCCTAACCACATCATCCACTCCCTTTCCTTTCCTTAACTGTGAACTAGTCTCTGTTGCGTCTTTTTTTTATCTTTGTTTTACTGTGTTAGATAAAACCTGTCTTCTGTATGGTCGCGAGCATTGCGGATCTTGCCACTAGAATATGACATAGAAATAAAACCCCGTTTACACGGTACCGTTGCAAAATGAAAACTGCGTGAAATCGTACCGTTTTGGTCTTGCGTTTACACGGTACCTGTACGAAAAATGATTCGTAGATGGCTGGAAACGAAGGCGGAACCATAAAAGAAAATCGTACCGTTTTGGCCTTGCATTTACAAGGTACCGGTACGAAAAATGATTTGTAGATGGCTGGAAACGAAGGCGGAACCATAAAAGGAAATCGTACCGTTTTGACCTTGCATTTACAAGGTACCGGTACGAAAAATGATTCGTAGATGGCTTGGAATGAAGGCGGAACCATAAATGGCTTGATTTGAAAACGGCTGGAAACTGTACGACTTCGAGCAGGTACGAATTTGAGGCCAGCCTTTAATACGAAAACGATGCCATTTTCAAATCATTTTCGTTCCATTATCCCGTAAACAACGCAAGGCCAAAATGGTACGAAGCCACACCGTTTTCATTGCGTAATAAACCATGTAAACAGTACAGCAAAAACCTTCATATAAGAACCACAACTTTCTGAACTTTGTAAAAATTGCACTAAAACTGGAAAGAAAGACGTTTCAAAGTGCTAGATAAACAAAGCAAGTTATTTACTTTGTTTTTTAAATAGTACATACCCTCTTAACTGAACCATTTTCTAAATTTTATGCCCTAGAATTAAGAACCTCTTCTAGAGTAAGCTCAAAGAGTGGTGGTTCTTATATGCAGATTTTTAATAGTGCAATTTTTCGAAAACAGAACTATTCCATTGGATTTATCCCGGTGCTGTGTCGTGTAAAGGAGGTCTAAGACAACCGCTTTTCTTCCTCTTTTTGTCATGTTACTAGAGGCGAGTACGACGACTGTCCCGACTCTGTTATGAAAATATGGAAACCAGGCTTAATCGAGTTATTTTTACTTGAATAGGGGACAGCTGATGGAGGAAACCCCGTATTAGAGTTGGAAAACGTTGGATTAAATGCTGCAAAAGACCTACTTAACTCTAATAGAACGGATGTTAATGAAACTGTAGAGATTGCCGGACTCAGTAAGTCTTTTATCTTGGCTTGAAATACTACGGCGTCTTAACTGTAGGAAGCAATTAAATGGGAACTGAGCCAAATAGGAATGGCTTAAGGCTATTTTCTTAGAGTAAGTAGCAGACCATCGGGTCAGAGCTCAGTTCTATGTATCCTTAGCTCTAATAGAATTGATGTTAATGAAACTGTAGAGATTGCCGGACTCAGTAAGTCTTTTATTTTGGCTTGAAAATACTACGGCGTCTTAACTGTAGGAAGCAATTAAAGGGAACTGAGCCAAATGCAAATAGCTCAAGGCTATGAGACTTTTAGGAACAAGCTCAGCTCTGTTTACTTGACTCAAAAATAATTGATATTATTGATACTTTGCATGACTGAGTAAAGGTTTTATTTTGGCTTGAAAGACTACGGCGTCTTAACTGTAGGAAGCAACTAAATGAGAACTGAGCCAGATGCAAATGGCTCAAGGCTATGAGACTGTTGGAAGCAGGCTCAGCTCTGTTTACTTGACTCAAAAAGAATTGGTATTATGAATACTTTGCATGACTGAGTAAAGGTTTTATTTTGGCTTGAAAGACTACGGCGTCTTAACTGTAGGAAGCAATTAAAGGGAACTGAGCCAGATGCAAATGGCTCAAGGCTATGAGACTTTTAGGAACAAGCTCAGCTCTGTTTACTTGACTCAAAAATAATTGATATTATTGATACTTTGCATGACTGAGTAAAGGTTTTATTTTGGTTTGAAATACTACGGCGTCTTAACTGTAGGAAGCAATTAAATGAGAACTGAGCCAGATGCAAATGGCTCAAGGCTACGAGACTGTTGGAAACAGGCTCAGCTCTGTTTACTTGACTCAAAAAGAATTGATATTATGAATACTTTGCATGACTGAGTAAAGGTTTTATTTTGGCTTGAAATACTACGGCGTCTTAACTGTAGGAAGCAATTAAATGAGAACTGAGCCAGATGCAAATGGCTCAAGGCTATGAGACTGTTGGAAACAGGCTCAGCTCTGTTTACTTGACTAAAAAAGAATTGATATTATTGATACTTTGCATGACCGAGTAAAGGTTTTATTTTGGCTTGAAATACTACGGCGTCTTAACTGTAGGAAGCAATTAACGGGAACTGAGCCAAATGCAAATAGGCTGTTTTGGAGAAACTATTAAGTCTTGGAAATAAGCTCCTTGGAGAAACTATTAAGTCTTGGAAATAAGCTCCAACAAATCCCTCTCACCGTAGGATTATTTACAGGGAGGAAAGTAAATTTAACAATTTCTGGTTGAGGCTTGTGCAAAACTTTTAGCGCTTTGGTTTTCTTGCTTTTGATGCTTTGTTGCAAGGTTGATTTCCGACTTTACAGTAGATTCCTCTAAACTTAAGACACTTCATTCCTTGAAATTTTCGTGCACCATACTGTTGGCGCAATATTAACTATACGGAGAACAATTTAGCAATTGGTTCCGTTATTCTACGCGACTTTCAAGAGAGTAAATGCTTGAAAATGGGAGAGGGACAAAACTTCGATTTTTAGGTGTGCAAACATTTAAAGTGCAAGTGACATGACGTAAAATATAAGGGCTGCAGAAATTTAAAGTGATAAGGTAGTCTTTCATCCGTAGGTTAAATTTTGGTTTTGATTTTGAAAAACAGTCATTAAATTCTTTCTTTTTTCTGTGTTTGGTGAACTTGTTCAATATTAGTAAGGCACTCTGTGTGAGTTAACTATTCAAGCGCTTACTTTTAAAAACCTTTTTTCGATTTTATCACTAACTTTTGTATTTTTATTGCAGTGATTAGGCTGAGTAAATACGCTGTGCAGAACTTCAAAGGAGACTCTTTCGGCTCGCCTGGCAGTACTGCTTCAGTGCAACTTCCGATAAGTATCTTTAAAGGTGGGTTTGTGAGTTTATTTATATGATCCCAAAAGTCTCGATTGTGATCGCCTGAGAAAAGTCAGAACCTTTGTCGAATCTTTGTCAAATCTGAAGGTGTTGTGGCGCTGTGGTGTAATCCTCTGACTTTGCAGCCAGAACAGTCAGGCGGACAGGGTTCGATCCCAGGTAGAGCCCCACCATTTGAGCGTCATGACAAAGGGTCGCGGACTCGATTAGGTCTTCTCTACTTCTCGATCCCAGCGCTTGGCGCTAAAAACGCAACTTCACCTTCACCTTCTCGGAGAAAGTATAAAAATAGAGCATAGCCTCCAAATCCTTGGCATCTTTAAAAAAACATTGCACGGATGGTTAATGCATCTTCTGTTTGATTTAATGGCTTGAAAGGAACTTCAAGTACTTTGTTATAATCCTATATGCAGCATTTGTGACATCTTGATTATTTTCAGAATACAGCGTCTTCTTTTCTTGGGCCAGTTTTGAGAATGTGACGTTTCATTTCATTTCATTTAACATTCTTTAAAGTTGGTTATTTACAGATAGTTATAAGCACATATATATATACACAATAACTAATTCAAACCAACTACAAACTAAAACTAATTACATAATATAAAGTATATTATAATGTCCTATTAACAACATAATTTACAGCTGCAGTTTGCCCCCTTCCATGTTTTGATTTTCTTTTTGAACGCTGCCGCATTTTTACATTTTTTGATATCGTCACTTAGAGCATTCCAAAGGATGCTGCCTCTAGGTTAAAGAGTTTGACGTCATCAAATAGCTAAATCTTAAAATAGAAAAGCTACACATTTCTGCTTACTGCCATATCATAGACCTTCATAAGCTATGGTTATCTTGAAGATTGTACCGTTTTTTCATATTTTAATTTAGGATCTACGATTAGTTTAATTTTTTTCCAAAGCATTTCACGAGTTCTTTCAATAAAAAGAAAACCGTTGTTATTCTGAAAATAGTCAAGATATTAGAAATGCTACATATAGGATTATAGCAACGTACCTGAAGTTCCTTTCAAGCCATAAAATCAAATGAAAGAACCATTAACCATCCATGCAATGTTTTTTGAAGATTTGGAGTCTATGCTTACCAATAGGTTTAAAGCACTGCACAAAGAAGATATGTTTTAAAACGATGCAAGGTTGGGAATCCCTTACCACTAAAGTCAGCTGATTATATACTGAATTCAAACTGAGTAAGGTAAACCGTGGACATTCTTCGTGGACATTCTTCCGTGGACGTGGACATTCTTCGAAAGAAAGGACGTAAAATATGAGCTACGAACTAAGAATCTCTTGCAATTACCAAAAAGAAATGCAAGCACATTCGGAAATAACTCACTTGTATTCAAAGGAGCTCTACTTTGGAACACTTTACCTGATACTATAAAACATGCAAACTCAGCAGCAATATTTAAAAGGATGACCAAAAATGGAATGGGCAAAATTGCACATGCAAGATCTGCAGTTAAAAAAATAGTTGATAGTGAGGATCACAAATAAACTTTCACAAATGTTTGTTGGGCACTGCCAGAATAATTAGAAAAGTTTTGGACTACAACAAATAGGACCAAATAGAGCACTAGAAGACAAGAAAAGACGTTTTAGCAAGAAAGACTTAATACGGGAGGTGGCCTGATAATAGAGAAGATACTGGTATATCATCAAGACCATGAGAAGAGTTGCATAATAATAATAATAATAATAATAATAATAATAATAATAATAATAATAATAATAATAATAATAATAATAATAATAATAATAATAATAATAATAATAATAATAATAATAGTAATAATAATAATAATAATAATAATAATAATAATAATAATAATAATAATAATAATAGTAATAATAAACCACAGATTAAACCAGGCTAGGAGCTCACTAAGCTGAGCTGGATTATAGTAAACCAGGTTATTTCACAATTTTACTTGACGAAAACGGTTTGATCTAGGTGTGAATGCTCTTTTAGCAAAGGGGATATCGTTTACTATACTTTAAAACCTGTTTAATTTGCAATGTGAATAAGGTATAAACTGTGTTACGAGCTGAATTAATCTAAACCTGGTCTGAAGTTGAATAGATCTGATATAGGTAAATAGGTGTGAACTCTCTTTCAGTGATTTTGGCTTTTTTGCTCTGCCTTAAAACCGGAAATTTCCTGGAAGGCCAAATTATTGTAAGAACAATAGAAGCGATGAGCGTTTATCAATCAAGCATAGGAAAACAATGGAATTATGGATTCTTAGGAGGGGCCAAGACACCCTAAAGAGCAATAGCCAGTATGGGCCTGGATTGGAATAGAGTAAGAAAACAAGAAATACTTAATTGAATGTTGCCATACAAAGTGTTTTCTTTATGATTTGATCAAGGCCTTGGTGACTTTTTACTTGTACTGCGAAATCAAAACGTTCTCGTACGTCCATTTTCCTAAGCGAGCAGAAAATATTAAGACAAAATTGTAAATAATACTTTGGTAATATTCAACTTTTCTTGGCTTCCTTGGTGCATTTATCCTGCAGAATACATTGAAATGTCTCTAGTATCCTTAAAATTTTCATAAAATAAAAGCAGACCGTGATCATCTTTTAACTAAGCCTACTAACTAAGCCTACTAACTACAAACTAAGCCTATTTTTAGCTATAGTTACTGATTGTTTATTTGTAGCCGAAAACGTGACATCTACATATGCTGCAACAGTTGGGATTGCGTATGGAGCACTTAGTGAAAACAATGCATTACAGAGCAAGACAACGCTTAATGATTCGTACGTATTTCCTTACAATTTACCGGCATTAAAATTCTGTGCACTTTCGTTTCTCGTTTCTCCTTCGCAGCGTCCTCGTCACGATTTACGCCCCCGCAGAAGTTATAATGTTTTATTGAGCGCTGATAGACCACAGAATAGACTTGGAGCAAGTCTAAAACCACGTAGCTAATTGAATTTCAGAATTTCTGTGATTGAAAGCCGTTGATAATATAATCAATATCCTTGAATATTATTTGATTTTTTATGTAACACCTCAGAAGGAAAAATGCAACTGAATTTTCGCATGTTGGTAAATTTTTAAACGCCGAAACGTTTTTACTCGCCCGATAGGTAATGATAATAGTAAATAATAAAAGGCATTTATATTGCGCCATTTATCCACTGGGCTCAAAGGTGCAGGTCTAAATTTTAGTCCACAGAAATCCTTAATAACTAACTTTGATGGCTAAATGCTTGATGTGAATTCCCACTTGAAGCATTTTTCTGCTAATGCCCTAGTAAACATTGCCCTTTCTAAAGTAAGGTTCTGAGGACATGAAACGCCAGCATGGTCTGACCAACTTACTTTCCAATGGATAGAACGATTTTTCGTCGCCCCATCATTTAGGTCGGTCTTACTGATCATTAGAGCACTTCCTTGCTAAACAACAGAACAATTTCTCTGTTACTGTGTTGCAAATTAGATTGGAATATACGGACGGAAAATCGTATGAAATGAAAACGGTCTGAGGGAAATGGAAGCTTTAACATTCAATCCAGCGCAAATTAATGGATAGACCATCATCAAGATACATGTTCTATTACATTGTTGAAGGTTTCCTTTAGAAACCATAGTGGTATAACTATCGAGACAAGAAGTGAAGTACTTGAACAATACCGATTAATCGGTTGCCCATTGCTACGTTTGGTCCTACTAACATTAAAGCAACTGTATAAATCGCTTCCTTGCTAAACGACAGAACAATTTCTCTGTTACTGTGTTGCAAATTAGATTGGAATATACGGACGGAAAATCTTATGAAAAGAAAACGGTCTGAGAGGAAATGGATAGATCATTCAATCCAGCACAAATTAATGGATAGACCCTTATCAAGATACATGTTCTATTACATTGTTAAAGGTTTCCTTAGATTAATCTGCTCTTTGATTATCTCAACTTCAAGGTACTGTAAATAAGATTTTCCACTGAGTTTCAACTTAGAATTGTTTCTTATCAATTGTTAAATTAATCTGTGCTTTGTTGCTAATCTTGTAAAACTATCGAGGCAAGAAATGAAGTACTTGAAACCTACTGCGAGCTCTTTTCACTAAAACTGCAACTGTATTGTAAGTGCGTTGTGGTTTTTAAGCGTCTGACCATAGATTTAAGTGTGCGATTTAAAAACAAATGCATTCTAAAAATCAGGATTAACGCATCAGTGTAAGCAACAGCTGGTGCTTCAATTGCCCAGGGGGTTACTTTAATTGCTTAAGAGAATAAATATATTGTCCAGGGGGCTGTTTTGATTGCCTAAGGGAATTAATCGATTGTCAAGGGGGTTTGTCTGGATTTTATACCTACAAAAGTGTGTTGAGCGTATACTGCCCAAGAAGCTTCGAGAAAATGCCAGGGGGTATGAGAACTGCACAGATGGGGAATGTGAGTTGTCCAGGGGGATTGGTAAGCCACCTTGGGAGATATTGCTCGTATATCACATTTTTTGAGCTTGTCCTCATTAGATCCAGAAGACTTAAACCATTCCCAACAATCAGATTAAAAATAGCACTTTTATCATAGATGTCACATCTATGAAAGACCAAGTTTACATTGCTCTGATTGAGATATTAATCTCTTTTCAATTTCTTTGCTAAAATAAAAGTTGCACGAGTACAGCGTTACAAACATTTCAAATGGTGCCTGTTTTTGCATCCCATAATCTAACTACTTAACCATGTCAATGGAAAGTAAATAAGTCTCCAGGCTTCCTTGGAAAATTGCCATAGCCATTTTTTGAAAGACTTTGACTGGGAGAACTCTTATTGTTAAAAAAGAGACAATTTAGGTTCATTTCTAGAAAACCAAAGCAAAAGTCAAAATCTGGCTTGTAGGGTTTACTTCCCGTTGGTAAGTTCAAAGACTTTTTTGAAATTCTCATCAAGTGAAAAAATCTTTAGTTACCATATTTGCAGGTAATTTGGCGTTGCATGACAATTTAGTACGAATTTTAGCCATCTTTGAGGTATTTTTGTTAAGAATTCAGTCCTATTTTGAGCTGCGTCCTATTTAAGGTGTTGCAATTTCTTTTTTTAGGTCAATCATGTGGAAATTGAACTCACATGTCATTTCATATGCTGTTGTATATGANTTGACTGTAGACTTGTTTGATCTTGTAAGTGATGAATCGTTGCAATTCTTTGAAAAACAAACCTTCGTATGCTTTTTCTCTGGGACTTGCCATCCATTTCCTGGGAATATTTTTCCTCAATCGTCGTTTAGAAATAGGTACGTTTTGATTATTGCAAATTCTAATTTGCCGTATATCCTCGGAATACTTTTCACCAAAGATGATCTTCTTGCCTTTTTTCTCCATGCTATTCAGTACTCATGGCAAACGCGTTTACAAGCGGGGATGGCTCAATAGGTAGCGCGCTTGACTACCAACCTGAGGGTTGGTGGTTCGAGTCCCCGCCCTGTCGAGCCTGCTACGTAGAGTGAGGAGAGTCGCCAACTCTCTGTAATTCCAGGCTAAAGGAATCGCGCATCGAGAGGAAGGACCAGGACACTGCTCGATAAGCTTAGCTTCTCAGTGTCATAAAACTACCTTCGGATGCTAGGTAGCAATATAGAAAAAAAAATAGAAAAAAAACGCGTTACGATGCTTTCCCCAAACTTTCCCCAAGAAACCCACAATTAGAACACTTATTTGAGCAAAGGGAGAGAGAGGAGGTATTTTTCTTCAGACCTAAACGAATTTGACCTCAGTATCCCAAACTTTTTTGCAACAAATGTTGGCCGCTGTTTTGAATTACAGCCTTTTTTGGAAAATTCATAGGTAGCTAAAAGTGTCCACATAGAAATAAAATAAACATTACAACTGACTTCTAAAATTGAATTGAATGTTCATTAAGAAGAAGGTGCTGGAATTGTTCAAATTGCCTGAAAAATGTCTTTGAAATTTGTAGAATTTGGAGTTTAACAATTTTCAAACGGGCAAAATTTTTTGAATCAACTATTATAACAGACATTGAGGCATTTTAAACTTTAAACATATTATTTTCAAGTTAGACATAGATCTAATGATGTATCTTCACAAAGCAAAATACCAACCACTACAAACCAAAGACTATACCATCTTATTGAATCTGCACGTGGCCCTGCCGAGTTATCAATCATTAATCTTATACTGCGACTATTATAATTACAAACCCTAACCGCTATCCTATACTGCGGAGAGATTCCTCTGTTTAGTTAATTACCCAAAGAAATCGCTGATAGTGTCACGGTCGCTAATCTTGCTAGATCTCCGTAAGTATGAATGAAAGTTTCTTTGGTTTTGACTAAAAAGATTTAGGCTTATTAGGTAAGGAAGTAGATTGCATTTTGTGGTTATTTTCGTTGTCTGCAGTTTATCAGTTTTAAATCTTCTTTGAACGATTTTATTGATACTTTAAATGATATCTATTTCTTTGCATTTTTAGATATCTCTTTAGTATAATTTTTATTTCTTTCTTGTACATTTGTTAAGTTTATTTCAATGATTTTATCATTGTTCGGGAATTATTTTCGTCTGTTGCTTTGCGTTTGTAGTTTACTTTTTCCAGTATTTTCGACAAATGTTTCATTTGTACTTCGTTTTGCATTCATTTCAGAGTCTTATCTTATAGTGTTATGGTTTATTCTTGCGATTGTAGCTTTTTGTTTCCTTTTGTTTCAGTGTTTCTGTTAATTTGTTTATTGGGTCTTATGTGTTTATACTAGATAGCCTAAAAACAAATTTGCCCTTTGATATACCTGAAACTGTGAAATTTTTGGTTAATTCAGATGATTTATTGCACTGTATGTTAGCTAAGAGAGCTATTATGATGAAATTCCAATTTATTTAAAGATGAACGAGTTAGCTAGAAATGCGACCATTGGAGTACACTTTAAGGGTTGAAGACGGAAAAGAAGACTTTGCAGTTGCCTTGTTTCTAAATTTTAATGCTTCCATCATAACAAAAGTCCATCCATCATTACAAAAATCCTTGTTAGGACCAAAAGTGTGGAACAGTCTGTAAACATCACAGTTTTTAAACATCTGGTAAAACAATGGAACGGAGTGAAATGTTCCTGTAATGCATGCAGATATGACGAATCACAGAAATGACTCACCGTTTAAAGCCAATTATAATCCGGCATATTTAAGAAGGGGTTTTTGGAGGGGGGAGGGAGGGCAATGAAGGTATCTTATATTTTTATTATTTAAATTTAGTGTATATAATTATTAAAAAAATTAGATTAAATATTCGAAATAGATTATTTTCTTTTTAGTTATAATTAGAAACTATTGTATTTAATTTTTTGAATTAAAATAAGATCATACAATCCTTCACGTATAGGGCACTGAATTTGAAATTATTTATCTTTGCAGACAAATACCCAAGCAAAGTCAGCATGTGCTTTCTGGAATATATCGTAAGTAAACAAGCTTTACATTTCTTTAAAGTCGCTGGAACCATCTTCTTTTTCCTTCAGAGAACTTTCCCTGTTGTGATTATTCCAGAATGTATCAAAAGATTGTTTCAGTCCTCCTAGATGTGATGCCTACCTTTAACAACAGTAAGAACAGACGTGAAACAGCCAAACATATTCATTTGCCATTGATTGCTCCAAGGAATTATGTTTGATATTCGTAATTTCTAAAGGTAAAACTTAGCAACTTTGTAGAGCCTTCGGTCTATTTTTCTTGCTTTTCTATTGGTTGGTAGCTTGGAAAAGTATAAGAACTAAGGTCACCATAAAGAAAAACAGAAAAGAAAATTTTTGATTTCGGACCATTAGATCCCATTTTGCTCTATTCATTCAATTCAATAGACGATTGCGCTAAAGGTTGCGGACAAGAATTCTTTACCATGAGGCTTTGTGTCTCATTGAATTTCGATTGATTTGATTAATTGATAGATTTCTTCAATACCGCAAAGGATCTTGGTAAAAGATTCCTCGACGCCATCTTTAGCGCAATCGTCTATTATATTGGCTTTGGTCATGTCAAAAATTTAGTGTGCCTTCTGACTGGCTTATCTCAAATTTGTACACTCTTTAATTTCTAGTGTTCTTGTTATCAGATCCAATGTGACAATTTTCTTTTACAAACGTGGGGTGAAGATATTTAGCAAGCTATTCCGTTATCTAATACAATTTTAAAGTGTTCTACCATTCTAAGGCAATCTATAATGTACATATATCAACTGCTTTCTCCGATCCGAAGATTGGCCACCGTGTCGCTCCATTCTGCTTTGGATTCAGCTTTCCTTTTGCATTTGCCAAAACTATCTACCCCTTCCCATTCATTTACGTCTTCTATCCAAGACCTTCTTGGCCTGCCTCTACTTCATTTCCTGGCACCATACCTTTAAAGATGAGTTTATGCAGCTCTCCTGATGACCCACGGAAAGCGTGTCCAGCATGCTTCATTTTGTGTCTCACTAATTCATCGACTCAGGAAGGATTTGGTCCTACTCTTCTTCTTATCTTAGCATTTGTAACATGTTGGGTAAACAAGATCTTGAGAATTCTTCAAAAACACCATAGTTCACAGGCATCCATCCTTCGTATTGCTTCCTTAGAAAAGGTCCACGCTTCGCTACCGTATACCATTGTTGACTTTATGAGTAAAAGTTAAAAAAAGATTTTAGTTCATTCTGCAATGCCCTAAATAAAAAATGGCATCACTTTAATCAATTGTTTAACTTTCGTCTCTTTCTTTCTAAAGGACAAACTCTTGGTCCGAAGACGGATGCTACAAAGTTTATTCAGACGTCAACATCACTCGTTGTCATTGCTATCATCTTACTACGTTTGCATCCTTATTGCAAGTTGATTCACTCGATTCAAATCAAAGGGTATGCGTCCTCAACAAAATGCAATTTCCCAGAGTTTGAAGTATTTTCAGCATTGTCTCTATTGGTTGTGATAATTTGGAACATTTTTGAGGACGAACTCTGTACTGATGCCTAATGAAACTTTAATTGCTTTGGGAGTAAACAAAGTGATCAAGAAATATGGAAGAGAAGTTTATTTATTTGCGAGCTTATTATTTGATTAGATCACGATTTCCCTTCATTTAATTTAACACAAATTAGTAATCAGTCGCATGGTATTCTTCAACTCTATCTTCTGTCTTTGAAAGTTAACTCACATAAATACTGCCCCCAAATATTTCAGTACATTTATCTAAAACTCCTATCAACCGACCGGCATTATAACGAAGAATTGACTGATATTCCTGAGCTTGTTATTTTCTTATTTAACTAAAAAATCTTGGTATTCTGTTAGTATTGTGTCAGACAGTGATTTGATTGTCAAGCTGCTTGCCCAAACGCTTGTAGCAAATTTCTACTGGATGAGTCAGAAAAAACAATCCTCCGTTTGAAAGACCACTGCACCCTGAATATCAAAACGATAATATTGACAAATGCATTATTTAATGGTTGACGTGTTCAAATATAATTTAAAATTTACCGGACTGAAATCGGCCACTCCGTTCTGAAATTATGAGCGATTTTTTGGAGAAACCTTGCATCGTTTGCATCCTGCCTTCAAGAACTCCCTTCAAGAAACCTTCAAAATAGGCCTAAAATCACGAGCAAATTTTCCAAATACTTCTGCCTTACAGCAATGACTTGCACATGCTTTAGCACGTGTTATCCTCTTGGGAGGATACAATCTCCGAGAATAATGTTGTTATGTTCTCAGGGATGGCACTTTCATCCTCCCAAAGGGATAAAATATGCGAAAGCATGTACAAGTCATTGCTTTTGAGGCAGAAATATGACGGAAATTTGGTCGTGATTTTATGCCGTTTTTGAAGGTTTCCTGTAGGGGCTTTCTTGAGAAAATCCCTCATAATTTCAGAACGGAGTGGCCGATTTCAGTCAGGTAAAATTTAGAATTTATTTGAGCATGTCCACTATTAAACAATATATTTACCAATATTATTGCCTCGATATCCAGGGAGCAGTGGCCTTTCAAACGGGGATTGTTTTTTCTGACTCACCCGGTACATTATCAATAATGCATTTGTGTTAGTTCCTATGTAGGCAATCTTCACTTTTTACAATGCAGAACTAATCTCCTTGCTTGTTTCTTTTCAGTTTACTCCTGGTGAAATATTTGCATTAAATGTCGTCACATACATTTGTTTTGGTTTGTCATATGTTGGGTTATTGATCACCATCATATTCATTGTTGCATCAAGGTAACAGCTACATTTTAAAAGTTTTTACGCACTACATGCTGCGTATTTGTATGACTGTTATGTTATACCGGCATTTGAAAACCCGTAGCTCTGAATCCATTTACCAGATTCCAATAAGCTGATAATACCTGAGTAGCTAACAAATCAACTTAGATGAGAAAATTTCGTTTGTCAAAATCGGTCTTATCATTCTCAAATTACAAGTGATTTTATAGAAATGTTTCATCTCAAAAGCCTTCGAAACAGGCCTAAAACCCTTGATCAAATTTACTAGCAATTTAATCCCACAGCTATTATAATCAAATTCCATCTGTCTTTTTTATCGCTCAAACATTTACTAGGTATATAAAGACGCTGCTGTATTATCGCATAAACTTTGGACTGTAATTCAGCCTTTTTCGTCTGTTTTCTATTTCTATTGAGGCTGGATTGCTTGCAAATTTGATCAAGGATTTAGGTCTGCATTGAAGGATTTTGAGATGAAGCACTTTTATAAAATCGCTTGTAATTTGAGAACGATAACACCGATTTTGACGAACTAAATTTTCCTATTTAAGTTGATATATTAGCTATACAAGTATAATCAGTTTATAGGAATCTGATAACTTGTTTGAGAGCTGTAGGCTCCCAAATTTCTATACATTTTTTCGACTCACCCGGTACTGAAGAAGGAAATTAGGAAATAGACATCAGAAATTTGAGCTATAGTTTTAGCTGAAGTTGTACTGTGACTGTGAGATCAGAAAATTTTGTTGTTGCGAAGAATAGAAAATGCCATACATTCTACACGTTATTCTTCTGAGCCAACGTGCCATTTTTGCTTCTGGTTCATTTAAGTACCATGTGCTTCTAAAATTATGCTGTTTCCAGAAGAAGTAATAGTAAAATCTCAAAGATATATATTGTCATTCTTCCCGACTCACCGGTAGAAAATAAACACTGTTTCTTTAAAATCTAAGGTTCATCGAACACCCAGTATCAAAGGGAATTCACGTGTGAAGAATAATTTGTTGGTTAAACTGAACTACATCTCGAAATCAGTTAAAATATTTCCTTTATTACAGACTTTTAAAGAAGCCAAATAGTGTCATCCATCTGAATCTCTCAGTTGCCATCCTTCTTGCTCAAACTACGTTCATCTTTGGAATTACTGCCACTGGAAACAAGGTAAGCAAATACCTACCTTCTTGTTTTAAAACTACCGGGTGAGTACAAATACCGGGTGACCCAAAAAAGTGAAAAATCATGCTGATCTTGAAAATTTCTTATGATGCATTTGTGCCAAGGTTTAAATTAATTTAAGAGATAGTGCAAACGTGCAAACTATATTGTCAACTNCATCTCGAAATCCGTTAAAATATCTCCTTTATTACAGACTTTTAAAGAAGCCAAATAGTGTCATCCATCTGAATCTCTCAGTTGCCATCCTTCTTGCTCAAACTACGTTCATCTTTGGAATTACTGCCACTGGAAACAAGGTAAGCAAATACCTACCTTCTTGTTTTAAAACTACCGGGTGAGTACAAATACCGGGTGACCCAAAAAAGTGAAAAATCATGCTGATCTTGAAAATTTCTTATGGTGCATTTGTGCCAAGGTTTAAATTAATTTAAGAGATAGTGCAAACTATATTGTCAACTTTGTGCTTATGGGGTTTCTGTTTTTAAGAACAACCTGGCTTTGATGCATACTCTGAAACTGTGGGAGTTGATCATACAGTTGAATTTTTAACCTATCCAAACACTCAGTTTGTTTGCCTGTGTCTGTGTCAGATCATGCTGATCTTGAAAATTTGTTATGGTGCATTTGTGCCAAGGTTTAAATTAATTTAAGGCAAACTATATTTTCAACTTTGCGCTTGTGGGAATTTCTGTTTTTAAGAGCAACCTGGCTTTGATGCATACTATAAAACTGCACGAGTTGATCATACAGTTGACTTTTTAACCTATCCAAACACTCAGTCTGTCTGCCTGTGTCTGTGATGAAGCTCTTTTATCATCTAGGATTCAAAATTTCATGCTCAATCGCAAAAAAATGCTTTTTCGTGGATAAGGTTTTTCTAGCTACGACTTTATGGTCTTTCTCCTTCAGGAATAGAATAAAGACCATCGCCGAAACTAAGTTGATCTAAGTTGACAAAAGCGCAAAAAGAAATTTTTATGATTGGTAACATGATCAATTTTTGGTGATTTTTTAAAAAGTTTCACTTTTATTGGGTCACCCGGTATGTTAAATTGCTTGTGAGCCATTTAACTAACCATATTGCCCTGAAGGTTGACTGCACAAGGCAAGTTTTGTATCATACCGTGTAAGTCAAAGAAGTTACAATGTTTTCGAGCCTGTAGAAATAAAGAAAATAGAACTATGAATAACTATAAGTTATTGTCTATATATAGCGCCTTTACTATAATTCAATATTCAAAGGCGCTTTACAATTTTTACCCCCTCAGCTCAAGCATTTTTTCTCCCTTGGGGACTATTTTTTACACAGCGTGCAGCCTTACAGTTGGCGCTTCTGATGTTTTATTGCCTTCATCACTGAGGTACCAATTTTAAACCTTGGTGAGGTGTTGTACCTACGATACCGGGTGTTTCCAGGAGGTCACCCATCCTGGTAATGACCTGCCCCAACCATGCTTAACTTCGGTGATCTAATGGGAACCGGTGTATCCATGGTGGCAAGTCGTAGGTCATATAATGAATCGATAAAAGCATAATTATAAATATAGTGCTCGGGTCTTCGTACCTCCCATTTAGTTTAGGGTCTTAACTCTATGATTTGATTTCAGAAAGCCTGCAAGGCTACAGCTGTGTTGCTGCACTATCTATACCTTGCTGTTGGATCATGGATGTTAGCTGAGGGTATATACATTACCAGGATGACGAGAAGTGTATTCAATACAAACAGAAATGTTGTAGGCTACCTTGCTCTTGGCTGGGGTATGTTTTATTTTTTTCACTTGAAAAAATTTGTCACTCTTTAAATATATTACAAGAAACTTTCATATCAACAATAGCCTGCGTGCAGCCTCAACACTCCTCCGCCAAAGTATACAGAGTGTTGAGGCTGCACGCAGGCTAATCAACAATACAAGAATGTCAAGCAGAATCGCAAAATTGTGCTAGATTACCCTAGTGAAGAGAAATTTGTTTGATAACAAAAACTTTGCTCGATTATCTTTTTGTTGGCTGGAGTATGTCTTTCTTGCTCAGGACATCTTCTCTTGTTGAGCTAAAATCTGTGATAATGGCGATTATNACCTGGCCCAACCATGCTTAACTTCGGTGATCTAATGGGAATCGGTGTATCCATGGTGGCAAGTCGTAGGTCATATAATGAATCGATAAAAGCATAATTATAAATATAGTGCTCGGGTCTTCGTACCTCCCATTTAGTTTAGGGTCTTAACTCTATGATTTGATTTCAGAAAGCCTGCAAGGCTACAGCTGTGTTGCTGCACTATCTATACCTTGCTGTTGGATCATGGATGTTAGCTGAGGGTATATACATTACCAGGATGACGAGAAGTGTATTCAATACAAACAGAAATGTTGTAGGCTACCTTGCTCTTGGCTGGGGTATGTTTTAGTTCTTTCAACTTGGAAGTATTTTCTTTCTTTGATTTTATTATGGGAAACTATCATATAAACAATACAAGAATGGCAAGCAGGGCATTTAATTCAAAATCACACATGTGTGCAAGGGTACCTTGTTCTTGGCTAGGGGCATGATTTTATTTCCTCTCGCTTGGAAATTTTTCAACAAAAAGAACAAAAACTGTTTGCTGTAACGTTAGCTGCACCATGTTTCTTTGGAAGAAATTGTTAAAGCAAACTATTTCAACTTATGTGAGACAGTTTCTGATGAAGAATTGGTTTATTGACACTTATGTTACTTACGGCTTGCTGTCTAACTCCCCGATGAGTTAGCTAACGCAAAAGACTTGTGCAATAAAAGGACACAGGTTCTACCTCCATTTTAAACAATACAATTAGAGCACCTGTTGAAAAGAACCGCTTGTTGAAAAGAACCGCTACCTCATTTTGACATATGCTTACTTTTTACTTGCTTGCGATCTCCCTAGCGACCTATTTTGCAAAATCTATACATCAAATGAAGAAAGACAAGTCGGGCTTCTAGAAAATTACTATCTCGTTTATGTCAGACCTTTCGTTCATAAGAAATTTAAATTTTTTGCCTGGTATCGTTTTTTGATACACCATGCATATGTAACAAGAATGAAGAGAAGTTTTGGAAAATTATGGACCGTTTTGATTTTGGAAATGTTGCTTCAATTTTGGAAATGAATTATGAGAATCTACCCAGTAGAGTTTAGTCAAAATCCACATGGTACATGTCGCCAATGTCGCATTATTCAATTCGAACTGCATATTCAGTTCTTCCCATTTTTTAAGAAATTACATTTGATGGAATGATACTTTTCATGCAAGCAGTGGAAATTCTGATTTGATCTCAGTCACTGGAACTATTTATTTATCAGGTCGAATCTCCATCGATTCATTTGTGTCTAGTGAAAGCCTCGCAACTAGTAATTGAAAAATCAACCGCGTGGATGTTTTGCAAGATTTGATAATTGTATCTGAATGATGAATGCTTTGGTTTGGTCTTCTCTTGAAAAATTTCTTATTGGGTCTATTTATTATTAAAGGTGTTCCTGCTTTGCTGGTCGCCGTTTTATTTGCGATACTCAATAGAAGTTATGGCTATGATAAAGCGTAAGTCATAATATCTTCTTGTGGATTGATTTTTACCGGGTTTGAATTTTTGAAAACGCCTAAAATGTTATCTTACCACGGCTTTTTACTTTGTGATATTTAAAGTGTAGTTTTGCTACAGCCCCTGTATCTCTTTCCGTCCTCATTAACGTTCTTAATTTCCATTCATTTTTTAAAGATAAATATCTCTTTTTGGAAGATAAACAAGTTAAACTGGATTTTCAAAAATATAGCAGACTTTTTTGATGTTTCGCTTTCACTTTGTTGTGAATTATGAGTTCACCGAAACTTTCCAATTATAACGTGCTTCAGCGAAATCGATAAGCTTGAGCGTCCATAAAACGCGCGATATTATACCAACAAAATATTTACACTATCTACAAGTCTACTCTCAAATGCATTCTAACGGGTAGGTGACTCATGTCTCTTTCGACAAATATTCTCACATTCTTGTTCTCTCTCAACGAAACGATTAAATCTCAACGAATAAATCTCAACGAATAAACGAACTAACGATTCTCAACTCCAGTACTTGTTCGCTTTCTCAACTCCAGTCAACGATCTCTTATCTCTAATCTAAATTTTTAGGCGTCTCTTTCTCTCTAAAAATAAATGTCACGTGATCAACTTACGTCATTTCATAACACACTTTATCGGTAAAAAACTTTTAAGATTTAGAAATTTTTTTCTCAAAAATAGGTGTACTTTGAAAATTAGTTTATAGTTAATGTCGCAATTGTTTACCTTTCCAAAATAATTTGAAGGTAAATCACTTTCCTCTGTTTCTTTGCAGTTGCTGGCTAAGAAGAGACAATGGGGCCATTTGGGCCTTTGCTGCACCGATGATTGTCATCATATCTGTAAGCAATTTAGCAGCTGCTAGCCTTACATTCCTTCTACCTTCTACAACATATTGACTGTATACCGGGTGCGTCGTAAAAAATGCCCACTCTTGACATGCCACGATAAATTTTGCACTGAATCAATTTTGAAGATGAATGGCTTAATCTTTAGTCAAAATCCGAATCATACTTGCTGAATTTTTTTCGATTTTTCAGCCTGCTGCTTCCCGACTTATAAGCGATTCCTTTGAGCATTATTGGTTTGGAAACAGCCTAAAGACTCAGCTTGAAAGAACGANTGTATCTCTTTCCGTCGTCATTAACGTTCTTAATTTCCATTAATATTTTAAAGATAAATATCTCTTTTTGGAAGATAAACAAGTTAAACTGGATTTTCAAAAATATAGCAAACTTTTTTGATGTTTCGCTTTCACTTCATCGGTAAAAAATGTTTAAGGTTTAGAATTTTTTTTCTCAAAAATTGGTGTACTTTGAAAATTTGTTTTTAGTCAATGTCGCAATTGTTTGCCTTTCCAAAACAATTTGAAGATAAATCACCTTCCTCTGTCTCTTTGCAGTTGCTGGCTAAGAAGAGACAATGGGGCCATTTGGGCCTTTGCTGCACCAATGATTGTCATCATATCTGTAAGCAATTTAGCAGCTGCTAGCCTTACATTCCTTCTACCTTCTACAACATATTGACTGTATACCGGGTGCGTCGTAAAAAATGCCCACTCTTGACATGCCACGATAAATTTTGCACTGAATCAATTTTGAAGATGAATGGCTTAATCTTTAGTCAAAATCCGAATCATACTTGCTGAATTTTTTTCGATTTTTCAGCCTGCTGCTTCCCAACTTATAAGCGATTCCTTTGAGCATTATTGGTTTGGAAACAGCCTAAAGACTCAGCTTGAAAGAACGAAGAGAAGGATATTATTTTTGTCAATGCAAAGACTCAATTGAAATTATAAAAAAAACGAATGTTTATGAATTGATTAAAGTCATCCCAAGATTGCGCAAGAGAATGCAGTGACACCTCGTGCAATCACAGGGAAGCCAGGAAATAGTTGTTGCTAAAACAAAGATAGAAAACAAAAAATTGGACTAAGGTACACAAATACGAAGCGCAATAGTGGACAAAGAAAGACAATTTTTTATTTTCTATTGTTATTTTAGCAACAATTATTTCCTGGTTTCCCTTTGGCGCAACTGATCATAACTCGTACGTTTTTTTTATTCCCAAGTCGTTCGACAGTTTTCTCGTTGTCTTGTCCAGCTCAGTCTTCAGAATTTGATCGATGTTTTTCGATCGATTTAGGCTGTTTCAAGACCAACATATTTCTATAAATCGCGTAATACATGATAGGTACTTTGTTAGCAGAATTATCAGACAATGAAGGCTACTCAAGTTGACATCATGCTACTAAAAGATCTGCCGCGAAGTTGACTGACCAATTTTTACAAATATGAAGTTTAAAGAAATTGAGACATGATGCCTCTTATGAGACAAACGTAGGATTGATTTTTAATTTTCTGTTTCTTATTACAGACAAACCTTGTCGTATTGGTGATTGCAATAAAAGCAACTCTCGGAATCAAAGCAAACAGATCTAAGAGTGAGAAAGATAAGATTCGGTGAGTAAAAAGATATGTCGGGTGGCCAAAAAATGTAGGCAAGTTTGAAGAACCACCAAAATTTGATAGCTATACCAATCTTCAAATTTTCTTTTTAGGCTAAAAGATGAACGGCCAAATTATGTTTCTTTTGTTTGTTTGTCAACTTATTTTACATCGATTATTTACATCTAGCTTACTATATACAAATGTACAAAGTAAACTAATCTAAATCGATAAAAATGTTTCTACGTATAGATGATCTTTTTGACAAGTTCATGTTTGTAAATATGGCTGTTCTGAGAGCTGCCTGGTTTTGAAGCATACTCCAAACATCCACAGATGATTATCAGATTGATTTCTTTGTCTATATTAAGAATCTTACTTGGTCTTAAATGTCTAAATGGAATGCACACGGCCATGCAACATTTGAATGATAATGAAAATCGCAAACTTGGGACTGCTAGTTAAGAATCACAAAGTCCCTTAAAGGGGCTCAGTCGCCAAACTGTAAACAAATCTGTAAACACCATTGTTTTAGGCACATGTCCATTGTATTTTGCAATTTGTTTGGTGGCTTCATCCAAGTCACCAAAATGTGACCGTTAAAAATCCGCTTATATCCGAGCAATCGTAAAAGATATGAATGTTTGGTTTGTCCTCTGTGAGGTATGATGATTTATATTCAAAATAATGCTTTCATTTTTGAAAAAAAGATGACAGTCTGTGTGATATTGTCTGTAAAAAAACTGCAAAATCACCGTTTCAACCGAAATTTGGAGACGGTTCCCCTTTAAGGAGTATGCTTCGAAGTAAGGTTTTTCAAGGTATTATTTCATACCGTTAAAGTCAAGAGCACAATAGCTTTATTCCTTTTAAAAGTAATGTAGTCAGTGGCAAAACGGGATAAAAGAAAATGTTGGATCTGTTATTTACATAAGAGCAAAAAGCAATTAAAATCGATCTAATTTGAAAGAGAAATTCATTTCATTTGAAAATTCTCTACGTACAAATGCCACTAAAATAAGTACATTACAAGTAACTAC